>RJWT010014500.1:0-21022 GCA_004365215.1 Cuniculus paca | reverse complement strand
GCCAAATCTTGGAAACAACCCAAATGCCCATCAATTGAGGAATGGATAAAGAAGATGTGGTACTTTTATACAATGGAGTACTATTCAGCTATCAAGAATGATCACACTGAGGCTTTTATAGGTAAATGGATGTGACTTGAGACCATACTCATAAGTGAAATAAACCAAAGTAACATGTGTAAACACCGCATCGTCTCCCCAGTGTAAGAAACTGAAAGACTCAATAAGATAGAAAATTCCCGATAAATATGGAGAAAAGTTTCTGAAGTCCAACAGTGCTTTTTTTCTTTGATTTGATTAGTTTAAGTCCCTTCCCTTCAATTTGATTGCAATATGTGAGAAAATAGGAGCAGCTCTTTTGAAAAATGGGACACTAAGGTAGCCATTGCTGGTTTCTTGTTGGCCAATGTGATCGCCTGTAGTGCTCTTTTGTTTTATCTGGTTATGTATTGCTTTGTTTTGTGTGAGTTTATTGCCTGTAAATGTATGAACAACCATTTTGAGGAAAGCAAGGGACACTGGGATAACCAAAGTTAATCTCCTGTTATTATGTTTTGAAGACCTGTGTAGCTTTCTGTGTTCTGTTTTGAAATTCTGTATTGTGTTTGACTCTATTCTGTTTTCTTTTGGTTTTTTTTTTTGTTCTGTTCTGTTTTGTTTTGTTTTGTTCTATTCTCCTTAAAAATAATAAAAAAATAAAATTAACAATATGATAGACATCTCCAAATTCAATAGCAGCTTGTAATGCTATTTGTCTCTCACTAGAAGTGAATGTTTGATTTAAGATTAAGATTACATGTTTCCAGACTAGCTTATTGCTCTGAGTAAGTCTTCTAAAAACATTGATGTACTTGTCAGGGTCATCTGAAAATTTTCCTAATTCGAGTTAAATTTGCTTTAAGTCACTGAAAGAAACAGACCTATGAATGGGAGTAGCCTTATAAGGATTATAATTATACCTGGAGCATAAATAAGAATTATCTCTTAATGTAAAGAAAATTTCAACATAAAGGAATTCTGACCATTTTTCCTCTTTCTTACAGTATAATTTTAGTTGTAAAGTAACATCATAATTAATACTTTCCTCTCTATTCTACTTTGGTTCCAGGGGGTGGGTAGGCCATGCACATATGCAGAGAAATATCAAACAGTTCTTTTTCAACATGGAAGGGTCAAACATCTTCCAGTGCTTAAGAATGCATTCCAGAGGAGTAAGGGGCTTTGACGTTGAGTTGCCCATGTCTGTAATGTAAAAAGGAAGGCATAAGGGTATGAAACCTTTTCTTTAGTACCAGGAATCAAACTCAGGATCTTTCGCTGAGCTATGTCTTTAGCCCTGTAGTTCATGAGACTTTAATATTGAGCTATTCATGTATGCAAAAAGGAAATAGTAAGGTGTCCCTTTTTTATTCCTATTTGTCCTCAAGGTGTCCCTCAGGTCGATTCCATTCCAGGGCAAGTGGATGCCCTCTGGAGAGGGTAGAAGATAAATTTGGCAAGTCTATCTACCCTAGAACTGGCAAGCAAACTTATCTTCTCAGGTAGCTCGTGAACTTTGTTTCCATAAGCCTAGTTGTGACAGGAATGCTTAAAGAAGGAAGCATAACTTTATAATAACGTATTGATTTTTCTTTATTGTAAAAAGGTGAGTTACAGCACTTCTCTGGCTGTTCTGTAAAGGAGATTCCCTCAGAAATAGATAAAGATAACAAATAAATTTGAGGAACTCCACCCTGGGCCCTCTGGCAAAGTCTCCAAGGCCTTTGTGTCCTCTATCTAACTACCTAGGCAATCTTCTCTAGCAGTGAGACATGGCTATGTTTTATTTGAAGCTCATGGGTTAAACATATTTATCATCTAGTAATTACATTTTACCTGTTAGTAAAGGCACATCAATCTTTTATGCACACAGGAAAGGTTGATGGAAATTTCTTTCTCTCAGTTAACATATGTAAGGCACAAATGTAAATCATTCCCTACTAGTTTCTTTGAAATGTAAACAGCTGTTGTAGGCTGCCTCAGCCTAATTTGTGAGGGAGGTAGTCTAACTGCATGAAAAGTTTAGGGAATATCTTTAGTTTACAAGCAGAGAGATATAAATAGATAGGTAAGTGGAGATTTTCTGTGGTTGCAAGCCAATTTCCACTAAGGAAACTTTTTGGGTGTCCACCAGAGAGTCGCCCTGGCCATGAACCCTCAGTTGTTCTCAGTTTCTATTGGCTCGGATAACCAGAGGTCAATCTCCAGAAAGAAATCCAGCTGTCTGTCTGGTCAACATTCCATTGGCCACTGGCTTCAATGGAGATTCACCAAAGAGATGCTGGGGAAACCTGTCCTCTGCTTTAAGAGTGGCAGCTGCTATGGGAGTGACTAATTAGCTGGCAGAGTGACCGCTGTTTGTCAAGGTTCTATAAGAGACAGTTAAAAGCCTGAGCAAGATCATTACCTAGTGCTTTATAAGTTTAAATTAAAAGTTTTAAAGTCCACAACTTATTATTGAAGTATTTTCGTATAGATGAAAGGTTGGAAAGCCTCCCTTAGTCTAAATGTGTTTTGGCTCCATAAGTAAGTTGGTTCTTTCCACTGTGTCTCAGGTTCAGTCTCTAGAGAAGAATTGCCCAGAACACTAACCCAGGACATGGTTTTTATGTTCTCCTAGACAAGCAAAATTCCAATGTCTCGTCTGACCCAGAGACAGGGTATGTGTCCCTCATCTAAGATGACTTCCGACTTTGGTGTTGGCGAACACTCATTTTCTATGGACCTAACTTAGTAGAAGAAAAAGGTTGGAACAGTCTAGAGTTGTTTTTGATTTTACATGCCTCTAAAAAGGAAAGTACAAAGTGGGGGGAAATGATTAGAAGTAAAGCAAAAGAATGGAAACTGAAGCAGAACAGGCTTGACATTTCCTCTAGAGTGTAGAGGAGGATCAGAACCAGTCTGTCTCAGTGAATCCTGTCTTCCAAGTCTTGAATAATGGCCATCAGTCTAGTGCTATTTAAACAGTGAAAGGAGTCCTGTATTTTATTATATAGGCATATATATTTTCTAAGTCTGAACTAGATTTTATTTAAGATAACCCATTTTATAAAAGTTTATATTAGAAGTTTACCAGAGGTGTTCTAACATTATTCTCTCTAGCGCTATTGTCTAAATAAAGTCAAGCAAGGAATACCAGTACATTTAGTAACTAGTTTAAAAGCAACATGTACAAGAACAAAACCTTATAACCATCCCATGTTTCAACTTAGATTTATCATTATTTTAACAAAACTATATAAGAGACAAAGTAATGATAAACGATGGGCAAAGACAAATCACAAGCAATTACAAGCAATGGGTAAAGAAAAAGCAAAACCTTAAGCATAAAAATTTATTACCTAAACCAGTCCCAGTCTATAGTCTATGAAATAAAACCAAACTTACTGCGGGGCAATGATCTCAGTGGAAGATCTCCAAATGATATAGGGGAATGAAACTCTCAGACTCCTATATGTATGATACAAGTTTGTGTTCTCTAAAATCAAACAATGAATTTTAGGAACAATGGAGGTTAACAGCAGAATATATTTATTGAGAGAAAGAAAGCTTCTGTCTAAGAGAGAAAGACAGAAGGGGTCCTGAGTGTGTTGCCCTGTTAATTTTCTTTTTATGTCTGGGAAGTTTTCTGCTATTGCTTGTGAAAATGGATTCTCTTCATGCCTTTTGTGCTGTTTTCTGCTTTTTTTGGCTAATTTCAATTAATTCTCTTTAAGTCCCATAGTAGCTGTTGGATCCACTTTTCATATTGCCTTGTTGTTTCTAAGATGTCTTTCATTAACTGATTATTGACCACAGTCCTTTGTTCTGAATCTGACACTGTCTTCACATCGGCCACTTCTGCTACCAGTATTTTCAATCATGGCTTTAATCTTCTGGATTTGCTTGGAACTTTCTTATGGATACCGCTTCTTTTCTATGATGGGCATTCATGATTTGTATCCCTTTCTTTAGCTCCCCTAGCTATTTATTAATGTCTTTCTAGACTTACTGATCATTTGTTTCAGTATATTCATTATGTGATTAGCTATATCTTCTCTATATTTGTAAGTACCTCATAGAACTGTTTTACTTCTAACGGTAGCCTTTCAAACTTTGCTGTGTAGCTTATGATTTCCTCCCCATTAATGTCCCCTGTACCAATTTTGGGGTAGTTGGGAGTTTCTGGAGGCATTTTGTTGCCTTGTCTTTTAATGGCTCTGAATTTTTTTTTTTTTGCTTGTATGTTTGTTTGTGCAAGAGTTTGCAAATTCTTTGGCCCAGTGCCTCATTCTTTTGGAGTGAGTCAATGTACTTTTTTATGACCCCACCAGGCAATCTAGGTATTGGCATAGAACAAAAAAATCAATTTTTGGCTACTATTGTGTTACCTGGAAACTTTCATGAACAGCCCTTTACCAAAACAAAGAGGACTCTGATTTTACTGAAGATATTTAGCCACCCTCATATTGACCTATCTTCGTTTAGAGTATTGATTTCCGCTGGATTTTGGTAGCAGTGCCAGAGCTGAAATATATCATTAGACTGTATATCTTCCTCTTCATTAGACCACTTCCTCGAACGATTACTCCCACGGAACGTGGCTTTTTTCAAAAGAATTCAGGCCCCACCATCTTCCTGTTCTGAGCAGCATACCTCAGGGCATCCCTATTTAACTTTCACCCTCCCCAAACCTATTTCTCAAGGTCATCTCTCACTAGGTCTCTGTGGAAAGGTATTACTTCAGTACTGCAGCAAAACTCTCCTGCTACATACTGGTGTCTACTCAGTCAGCTTAGTCTGTTGGTTGTCAATCCTGTTGTCCTGTGCAGTGGAGAACCCAGGGGCTGGGGGAAGGTGCTGGCAGCAGTTGGAGGCACATGCTTCCCAGGTCCTCCAGCAGTGGTGGTTGCTGGAGGCAGAAGGCATGCTTCTTGGGACCTCCTGGTACCAGCACAGGTCTGCCTCAATTATTTTCTGAATCCATTAATCAAACTATTTCTCGATTATTGAAATAACTTGGGAATTAGTATGTCATTCTAGAAAGATCACTATACTGTTCCCAGGATTCAGTATTATTATGAGTGGAGCAGCTTTCTAACCCTACTGGCCCATCTTCTTAGCTGCAAAATTGTGAAACTGGGCTAAGTAACTAGGTCACCCTAGTGGTGTATGAATTCTGATTGTATATAACTCCACTGCTTCTGTGAAGCACAAGTTAATTTCATCATTATTTTCAACAGAGTAGGTTATGAATGAATAAGGAAGTGAATTTTAAATTTGCACTTGCTGTTTCAGCCTCTCTTATAAGCTGGTTTTAGAAATTAAGTGAATGCCAAGGTAAATACCCTGTGCATCTGGGTAGAAAGACTTTTTGGCAAGATTAGAGTTGTTTTTTTTTTTTTTTCTGAAAACAGAGATCAGTGTCTTCCAAACCTTTATCAGCACGTTCTCCTTGAGCCAAAGTTTGCATTCATATGAGCACTCAACCTGCTCTTTGATCAGTGTTAGCTTGATGACATGTTCGGGTTATCTCACTTTAAACTTTTTTCTTCACAGACACAGAAGTATTAGCATACACATTTCTTATTCATGGCAACTGAATAAAGCATAGTGGCTCGAGGAAAGAAAGAATTACATAAGCAGGGGTCAAGTCAGGGGTGACAGGCATTAGAGAAAGATCTGTCAGAAGAACCAGTGGTAATGGGGAAAACTCTTGCCAGCCTTGTTCAGCGGTGAAACCTTCTCCACCAGTTCCCACTTTACAAACCTAAGGTATCTGACAAAACAGTGGGCTACCTACTAGGTGTAAAGAGGAACAGAGATTTACCAAGCCAGCGATTTTACAAAGTTGATATTCCCAGCTCCTTTCTTCTGCTCTCTTTTCTCTCTCGATCTCTCTCTGTCTCTCTGTCTCTGTCTCTGTCTCTCTCTCTCTCCCTACCTCCTTCCCTCCTCCTCTCTCTCCTTTTTTTTTTTGATTCTGAAAAATTTTAGCAGTTTCCTTCTTTGTCTTGCTGGTTGTCGATTTGATAAAATGACTTCTCTAGCAAATTCTTTTAGGGAGAAATCACATCGGAATTTTGTTATATGAACAGCTGTTACATTGAAGAATTTGGTAATAACATGGGCCCATGATGGGCCTCATTCAAGGCTATTTGTCTCCTCATTTCAAATTAGTGACCTTTGTTGCATGTCTAATAAATGCAAGCCACCAGGACAGGTATTTGAGAGACTGCAATAATGAATAAGGCATAAACACTGCCTTATTTAATCACCTCAAGGTGATTAAAAGACAAGTACAAATCAGCACAGCACAAGGCAGAATCAGAACTGTGCCGTAAGTAATTCAGCACCCTGTAGGGATCCTGAAATTGTGCCTGAGGCACCCATGTGATTCTTTTGAACACTGTTGGTACTGTGCACGAATCCCACAGATCTGTGACCGTTTCCTGTGTCTCTACCCCAGTCTGTGCATGCTTTGGCCCAGCCAAGCTCCAAAGCCTTGGGTTTGTCCTCCCTTTGTCTGGCTCTCACCAGTGATAGGTGGAGAGAAAGAAATCTTTGCAAGCTCTGAGAGGTTACTCACCTTCTCGCCTGAGCTCCCTGCAGGATGAGATTGAAGAAGGGACTTTTTCTTAAACTGAACCCTTGCTTGACTTTCTCCTCTTGTGCCTGGCCTCCACCACTGCCTTGGTGTTTTTACTTGGGAGAAGAGCACTTCCTCCATTCATCCCCGAACACAGAAATCTTTGTTTAAAGTGTCTGATTCTGGGAAACCTGAGACCATAGACAAGGTGTAAAGCATTTCTAGTACAGACAAGAGAATGATGCTTCTAGGGGGCCAGAAATCTGAGGCTTGTTTGTAAGTTTGGTGAAAGGCAGAAAAAGTGTGGGAAACATGGAATGGTCATTCAGGGTAACTACAAACACTAAGAAGATCTTGAAAGACAAGTTAATAGACTGAATATACTTTTCATAAAGAGCGATATTTTAAAAAAATTTCACAAAACCAAAGATAATGGAGTTCTCATGAATTGAAAAGGTTGATATCAAAACATTCCTTTAGAATAAATGCACGCAAAGCTGAGTTGGAGGGGTGGGCAGATAGGCTGATGCAGGAGGATTGCAAGTTTCCACAGCCTGGGCAACTTAGCAAGATCCTTAGCAAGATTCTGTTTCAAAATGAATGAAAGAAAGAAATGGAAAGGAAGAAAAAGAAAGAAAGAAAGAAAGAAAGAAAGAAAGAAAGAAAGAAAGAAGAAAGAAAGAAAGAAAAAAAGAAAGAAAGAAAGAAAGAAGAAAGAAAGAAAAGAGAAAGAAAGAGACTTCATAAATTGTAGTGAAATTGAGTTAGCTTAAGCCAAGATTGTTCATTATAAACTGCACTTGTTTCTAATGGTAGCACATCACATCAGACAGGATATAAATTTTTAAAAAAAGACTCCTGAGTGACTTGGGCAGTGTTCTCACTACCTATAGTAAGTGTAGTGAAGCCAAAACATCCTTTTTAGAACTTGAACCTGTGGTTTTAATTTATTTATTTATTTATTTAGGTACTGGGGATCGAACTCACAATCTTGCACTTGCCAGGCAGGCCCTGTGCCATTGAGCTATATCCCCGGCCCGGTTTTAGTGTTTTTGAAGGGAATATTGCAAGTTCTTACCTTTTCTTGTTCTTGTATTTCTTTTCTGCAGTGCTGTGTGTATCTTAGCCATTTCTGGTGTCACTAAAAATGAAGTTAATTAGCTTCAATTGCATTTTAATTAACTCAATTTATTATTTTCCACAGGGTTTTACAAATATAGTTATTTCATTATTAAGATTTCACTTTCTAACTCATCCTTGAAACTTGGTATTTAAAAAATGACTTTGATCAAATGTACGCCCTACATGTTACTACAAATATGGAGTGATATACATATTCCCTTATCAGAGAGGTTGCTATAATTCAAAGTAAATACCAAGAATGCCTGGTTTGGGGAGTGGAAGAAAATACAGGTTATATCTTCTAATGTTAGCTCTTGGCAAAATTAATGAGCTGACATGACAACAATAATATATTCTGACCCTATCAGTAACATTATATTATAAGTTGATGAGTACATACTGGAGAAATAGCATAGGCTGGAAAAAATAATGTCTGTTTCTAACAGATAGTCTATGTATTCTAGATCTCATCATTTTGTTTCAGAGAAAATCCAAAGATATTGTGACCAGTGGTGAACTTCAAGCTCTGTACTTGGTACAAGAGTAAATGTGTTGGAGCTATCCATTGTGATTTATATTAGAGGATAATTAGGTGTTTTGTGCCTAAAAATAATGAATAACTTGCTGTTCTTCCGTCCTAGCGCAAACACTATTTTTTCAGGACACTTTCCTTTTTTCCCTGAAATTGAGGGAGTCATACATTTCTTATGTTTTTAAAAGATTTAGTCTTATACACCCTAGCATCAATTAGCATTCATTTGCTTCTGTTTACAATAGAAATGACCAACTCATGGTTGATTTCCCTGTGATGTGTAGGATGTTTGGAATGTGGCAAATGTGCAGAATGATGTATAGAAGTAAGCTGTGTAGCACCCACAATTCTTACTTTAAGGATATAATATATTAGTGTGCACATTATTCCTCAAATATGAATTATAATCATGGAAGTACAATATATAAATGATAGTGCAGTCATTCTTAAAATAGTCTATGGAGTGCATTTCCCAGAAGTCTGTGCAATATTTCAGAACACATAAAATTAATTAAGAGGGTCAATGTTGAGACAAAAGTTTTCACTAATTTCCAGCCATATGTTCACCTAATTAGTTATATGTGTATGCCACTGAAAATTCATAAACAGAGACAAAATATTCTTATTTTTCAGACATACAGAGATTCAACTCATACAATTGCATGAAGAGTTCATAGTCACATTTGTAATAATAAAAAAGTCATCACAAAGTAAATGTCTAACAATAAAGATTTAACTAAATGTATTTTCATACATACAGGTAGATTTCTACAGGGCTTGTCCAAAAAATTAAGTGATATTGTGAAAAATAATTTTAAAGATTATGTCTGAAACATTTTTAAAATCAAGATTCAGGAATATCTACACTTATCATATATATATATATTTCTAAAATATACAGAACAATTATTACCAAAATCACTCTTTTTCTTTTCTTTTTGGCACCAGGGATGGAATTCACGACCTCGTGCTTGCCAGGCAGACGTTTACGCCATTGAGCTAGATCCCTGGCCCTTGCCTTTTTGAGACAGGGTCTCACTGTGCCGTTCACAATGGCCTTGAGCTCACTTTGTAGCCCAGGTTGGTCTCCAGCTCATAACGATCCTCCTGTCTCAGCCTCTTGAATGGTGGGATTACAGGCGTGTACCACCAGGCCCAGCTCAAAATTACTTTTTAGAAGTAAAACTCAAGTTGTCAAATGCTTTTACTTTCCAGGTCACTTATTAAGTAATTATAATGAATTTTTTTGTTGTATTACTTTTATAATACCAAAATTATTTATTTATGTAATGATAGAATGGAATGTACAGTCAAAGTAAAAGCCTGTCTTTCAAATTGAGACTTCCATTCCCCCCTCTCCACCTTTTTTTTTTTCAGAATCTTGGTAAATTGCTCAAACTGACCTCAGATCTTCCTGCCTCATCCATCCAATGAGCTGAGATTACAGACATGTACCACTATGCCTGCCAAGTCAGTGATTCTTTATATTTGTTCTTCTGGATCAAATGTCTTTTTTGCCTTCTGTCTACTCATTATTTCTAGTTTTCAGCAATTTGAATATGACTTGCCCCCGGTGTGTTTTTCCTTATTGTTCTACTGTGTGATCTATGTTGATGTTCTTGAATCTGTGGGTGTGTATTTTTTATGAAATTTTTCAAAAATATACCAACCATTATTCCATGTTTTTATTTCTATGTTTTCAAGTTCACTTTTTTCCCCCCAGTGTATAATCTGGTATTAATTTCATTCAGCAAAATTTTCGTTAGAAATGTATTTTTTCAGGTCAATATTTACTTGGTTCTCTTTTGTATCTTTAATTTTGTATTTCTTTTATTTATGTTTTCCTTTAAATTTTTGAATATATCTTTTTAAAAATTAATTTTATTGGTGCATTTTAGATACACACAGTGATAACATTTATCACAGGGAATTCGTGCCTGTACATGACATATCTTGGTTGTTTTTTTTCCTGTGCCTCTTCTTTCCCTTCAACTTCTCTTCCCTTCCTTATTTACAAAAACTTTGTTTTAATTTTTTTCCTTCTCTTTTTTTCTTTTCTCTTCCTTCCTTTCCTCTTCCTCCTCCTTAGTTCCCTTTCCTATTTGAACATTTTCTTTGACAATATCATATATTTTGTTCTTTATTTACCCTTTTAGTTTTTCATACCAGAGAAACAATGTGATATTTAAATATGTGTCCAATGTATTTGACTTAGGATAAAGAAGACGTGGGTTTTTTTTATACAATGCGGTACTACTCTGCCAGAAAGAAAGATAAACTTGAGACATTTCTAGGTAAATGGATGCACCTAGAAGACCATACTCTTAAGTGAAGTTAGTTGAAACCCATTTTTCCTCTTGATAATGTTTACTATTCTATGTTTACTATTGCATAAAACTAAAATAATGTCCAAACCAAAATAATGTCCAAATCAGGGTACCTTCCTTTTCCCTAGTGTATCCATATCCCGTTACCTAGTAGGATCTCATTCGCTAGTTAATACTTCAGGGTCCTTTCTTCCCCTTGTTACCTCCCTGGTTGCTCTTGCCTGGACACTCCCTTGTGGTCTTAAGGTAGGAGATGGGTGGTGGGTAAGAGTTCTCCCTAGAGTCACGTTAAAAGGAAGATCTTTTCAAATTGTAGAAAAGTGAAATGTCTATATAAAAACTAGTATGTATGACATGGCCCCTGCTTACTGGTGGCTGTTAGCAAACCTATAATCAAACCACGCTTTTCTGTTTTTCCTCTCATCTTAGTTTTCTACACTGTCCAACGTTAAGAGCATTTCCCTTTGACTTTGCCATACCTTTTCTCTGCTATTCCCACTTCTTCTCTGCCACCTCGTTTCTTGGGTGGTAGGTAGCCTTCTGCATCAGTGTCTCCTTTGATAACCATTAGGCCCTTTATTCATCTCAATTTGGCTGAATTGTTCCACCAAAACTGCTCCGTGTGCACTAAGGGCTTCATGTAGTTACAGATGAAATCACAGTTTCTCAGTGCTAGCTGTTTTCTGGAACTTCTGTGAATGCTTTTAAAAAAATGATTTTTTGGCTTGTCTTGATAATTTTCTTTGCACTCTCTGAATGATCTTTCTCTTGTTTTCTTCTTTCCTCTAAACATGGAATTCTACATTCTGCACACTTTTGAAATTTTTGCCTTCTTTCTTATGATTCATCCATTGGAAGAACATTCAATTTCAAAGCTTGGAAGATTACTCCCAAATCTTTTTAGCCAATCATACCCTTTCTACAGTTCATGACCTGCATTTCCAACTATGTCACATCTCTCAGTGGAGGTATCAAACTTCACTCAAGTTTCAGTCTTTTTCTGAAGCCAGAACCTCTATCTGGGAAATGTACTTTTGTAACCAAAAACCATCTTCTGTATCATACAGGATTAGATTCCTGGCCATTGTTGACTCTGCTTGTCCCCACATTCAGTTGGTTGCCAGCAACCATCAATTTTACTCCACTTTTTGTCCCAGCTGCTCTCAGTTCTTCCATGACCATGATGTAAGTTGAGGTCTTTATGACTTCCCCCCTCAGACTACTTTAAAAGCCTTTGAACTGGTTTCTATGCTTTTGATCTCTTTCCCTCTTTAAACTTTCTTAAACTACTTTTGAATAAATTTCTTATACCTTAGTTTGGGTCAATGTTATTCAATCTTTCAAAAACCTTTTATGCCTTCTTCCCTTCTTATCATCTACCTACATTTGTGGCAGTTTTAACGCAATTATTAGGATCTGGTCTTTGAAGCCAGTCCCCTGGGGTTGAATTTTGGCTTCACCATATATTAACTGAGTAAATTGAAGCAAATTATCTAATTTTTCTGTGCTCCAATTTTCACATGTTTAAGATATAGATAATAATACCAAGCTCATACAGTTGTCAGGATAAACGAAACCACTACCTATGTTGCACCACATAAGTATTCAACCAATATTGATTATTGTTATTGGAGATTGGTAGTCTAAATACTTAGCCTGACAAAGCTCTGTAATTTTTTAATATGTCACTGAGTTGCTTTTAAGTGCTTTCCACAGCACTTGATATTTGATAAACATTTAATAATTATATACATTTTTTAATTCTGTGCTTTTTGTTCACACTGTTGGTTTTACATGGCTTTTCCCTTTTCCATCTGTAAATCCAAGTTTCTTTTTGAAATCTCAGTCTGAAGTCCCCACTTCAATGAAGTCTTTCTTCATCCTTTACCCATAACTAACAAGTATTCTATCTTTCAACTCACAAGGTATAATAACTTCATTTTCAGCCTCGTATTATTATCATCACCTTTGTCATCTTTTGCGCAATACGGTATAAATTTTGGGTGGACAAAGATAGCATCCAGTTTCTTAAATCCTATAGAAGACCTAGCTCAGGGCTTTGCAAGTGTTAGGTGTCCTACAAATGTCTGTTGTATAATGAATATATGAAATTAATTAATAAATGAAAGAAATCCTAGGATACAAAAGATATTAGAAAATGACCAAAGTAACCATTTAATATTAAAGATATTAGTAAATGACCTTAAGAAAGATGTAAGGGATTACAGTGATCATAAACTGCAGAAAATATAAATAAAATGGATTCTAAAATCAATTGTTAACCCCTTCTAAGATAAAGTGGATGAATCTAAACTTTAATATTAGTTTTTCAGCTCAAAATACCTTCCTATAATCAATAAGCAGCTGAACTTAATGCGTAGAAGCATATGAAGAACCTCTGGATTGAAATAATTAGCAGAGCTTGAAGCATACACTTCTCTCAGATAAAGAACTTTTGAGATACACCGATAAGATTAGAATAATCTTACATTATGACCATTCACTGTTTTCATCAATTATCATAACAAAATATTACAAGAAATATAAAGAAAACTGCCGTAAAGAATTTACCTTTGTGTGGCACCTTGAGGGACTATAAGAAGCCATAAGCAAACATTCATTACCCAAAGAAGAACCACAATAATGATTGCTAGATTTTGTCAAATACAAATTATTTTAAAGCAGCATCAATGTATTTACAAGAAAATGGAAAATAATGCAATATATGACATCAAACAGCTAATTTTTCAAGATACTTACCCCAAATTAATTTTTTAATTATGTATACCTCAATTATAAAGTAGCCCAATATCATGAACACTGGCCTAACAAAAGGAGAAAGAGTACTATCCAAAGAATAGTCACTGACCTCCAAACATTTGTGCTCTGTGAAAAATTATATGTAAACTTCCTTTACATATTAGATGTATTAATAAGTTCGCATTTCTGAAGATGCAGTACAACTACTTACAACATTTACTTGAAGGTATTCTATAATATGTGCTTGAAAACATACCTTTTGATATAATAGAGAAGTGTTTTCTAAGAATTACGAGGGAGAGAGGGATCAAAAGTTGGAGCACAGCAGTAGAACTATTCTATATAATGTTACAGTGTTAGCTATGAGTCACTATATGTTTGTCCGGACCCATAGAATGAACCTTAATATAAGCCATGGACCCTGGTTCATGGTGATATGTCTGTGTGGTTCATCAGCTGTGGCAGATGTACCATTCTGTTGCAAGATGTAGAAAATGGGAGAGGTTGTGCATGTGTAGGAGAAGGGAGGATATGAGAAATCTCTGCACCGTCTGTTTAATTCTGCTGTGAGTCTAAAGCTATCTAAAATTAAAATCTATTTTTAAAAAGTGTACCTTCTTTATTCAACAAATATTTCTGGATTAGCAAACAAGGCTTGTGAACAAATGACTCCAGGAAATGCCAAACAAATGCAATGTTAGGGAGTAAGAAAGATCTGAAGAGAAGTCAGACCGAATAAAGTTATAGTAAGCATCTCAAGAAGCTGTCTGATTGTGGTCGTTGGAGGTACCTTATGGAGCAGATATCACTTCAGTGCAGACTGGAGCAAGGGGAAGGGGTTACCCATGGACTCTCTGGAAAAAGAATATTGTAGGCAGAGGGGGCAGCATGAACAAAGCCCATGAGTATGCTGGGGGCAGGAAGCACATGAATTCAGCACAGTAGTAAGAAATGAGGTCAAGAAGGCGGCCAGGACTCAAATCTGCTAGAACATTGCCCTAGGCTATGGTGGTGACACGGAATTTTCTTTGTGTATAATCAGAAGCCACTGGGATGTTTATATATGGCACTAATATAATGTGATTTTTCTAAGGCGGCTGTTGAAGACTAGATTATAGAAAGATCAGGGCAAAGGTGAATGTAGGGTTAGGAAAATGCAGTATTTTTGGCATCAGAATCCATTGGAACTTGAATTAAAAATACACTGTCAATTTTCTGGTTGATTTATTGGAAGTCTAAATTTAAATTTTTATCTGTTTTCATATTTTTTATTTTAATTAAGAACAGACACATCCATTGTCCCATTTGCTTCTTCTGGTCGCATCTGGAATTGTGCTTTAGAGCACTCTAAGTGCTTCATCAATGTTTTCTAGGAATAAAATTGGTAGGAATGTTTATAGCCTAATTCCTACAATAAATGATAACACTTGTTGCCACAATTTTGCTAATGAGACAAACAAGGCCCAAAGAAGTAAAGAGTCTTCTCAAAAGACTCAGAATGCTAGGTGGAGGGATGGAGGCCATAACAAAGTTTATCTCTCTCCACCAGTATTGGAAATCTTTCCTTGTTAATAAAGTGATTATTGCAGAAGATGGAGCATTTGATTTCTGGATTTGGGAGGGAGGTGACTGCCTCAGAGTGTGGGCCCTCGATGCAGAAAGATACACAGCTTGTCACTAACCAGGCTACTGTCTGGTTTTACTTAAGGACTCTATTGTCTTCATCACAATTACAGAAGTCTATCCCAGAAAAATTAGCCAAATTCCTTAGGCAGAACCAAATTTCTCGCTTTCAGGAAAAAGATCATCCAAAACATTTCAAAAAAGTTTCTTGGATATCAAATCACTTAGGAAAATAATATTTTGATGACTTAAGTGTGAACAAATCAGAAACACATGTTTTTAGTTTCTTGGGGAATAATGATTGCTTTAAAATTAACCTAAAGGTGCCAGGTGGAGTTTAGATTTTATTAAGTCTCAAACATTTGGAAAATAGTTCAAGATGTAAGACCCAGTGTGCATCTGGATTCATCTAGTCCTGATATAAATTAGATATCGCAAACATGTGTTGAGTTGTGTGGCTTTGATCTCCTTTCAGAGGGGATTGGATTCTCAGGACCTAACTTGCTCTCACAAATGGTAGTTCAGCATGTGCCTGTATTTTCCTTCTCTTCACTAATATTTTCCATTAACTCATGGGAATACAGATGAACATTTGGAAAATCAGTTTTGTAAAGAGACATGACCAAAGAACTTTCATATTTTAAAATAAATAAATTTTTCAATGATAATCATAAACCTGCTCAAACTATGAACATAAAAACCATGGATTGCAAAAGAAAAGAATCAAGACATGGATGGAGTTGGGAGTTATGGAAGGAAAAGGGGAATAAAAAAGGAATTAAGATGTGTTATGTACATGTATCAATTCCCCACAAGGAATGCAATCATTATGTACTACAAATATGTACTAATAAAAATACATTAAAAAACTCAAGGCAAACTTATAGAAAATGTTTTTACTTGAGAAATTATACATTAGATTTTAAAAATATTTTTGAAGGTTCCTGGCCATGTGATATGACGTAGCTTATAAAGATATAAGAAAATGTCCTTCTTATCTTACTCATTGTAATTAAAAAGAAAAGGTTCAATCTTTTTTCAATCTTTTAAATAAACCACTGTTTAGATTTTTAGCTCAACTTGAAATTCTTATAAATGGCACAGAGCCAGCATGATTTTGGATAATGTCATTGGGTCCACAATGATAATTGTGGGAGGCACTGAAGGAGTTTTCTTTAATACAGTATAATTTAATCTGTTGTTTTCCAAGTGGTTTCAGTATTTCTTAAGTAGCCATATATGCACACCTGTTTCACCCTCTCTCTCCCCTTTTTCTCATTATCTCTGAGGGTCTTAACTCCTAATTTTGTGGGTGAAAGGATGCTGTGTTATAGAAGGCTGTAGTCATAATCATTAGAGTCGGAAAGGTTAGTCTTAGTCCACCATGGCTGAGTTGGATTTCCTTTTCCATAGTATAAGGGAATCATGGAAGATACTCTCCTCTCTTGATCCTATAATATTAAGTGTTTTCCCCTTAGGTCCTAGCTGAGGTTAGTGGTTGTTTACTGCTAAGATGTCCAACTTCCATTTCTGTGAAAGGAACTTTTGAAAACGTTTAGCGTATTTTTATACACATGGATTTTGGTTCTAACTGAGCACTTCTAACCTTAAATTTGTGATTTGTATATAGATATATCCAATGGGGTTACAAATGATAAAGATATTAAATATAAAGATAACATAAGCAAAATCAGAGTTTCTTGGAAGTCTTCAAAATTGAATTAGGCATTTTAGGCATTCTTCAAGTAAAAAGGAAAAGTATTTTGTGAAGTGGTGAGAAAGAAGTCCAAGAGATTTATCTGACTTATTCTTTTTAATATGTTTTATTTGGTTGACACCTGAAGAATTAATAGGGACAGAAAGATATAACTTAAGTATTTGATTTACCCTTATTTCTACTCTATTGTATTCTATAAGTATAAATTAGTAAATATACAATAAGTATAACATGCATACATAATGTGTGGTATGAAAATATGAGACTAACTTATAGCAAATTATTTACTAGTCTTATAATCTTTTCCTTATTATTTAACTTCTTTATCCAAATTTCCTCATTTATAACGTAAGGATAATAACAGAACTATCTAACTGATAAAAGTGAGTCTGTGCATGAAAGCACCTATAACTATCATTAGCACATAGTAGGAGTTCAGTGTTTTATTATGATTTCAATGATCTACATTTAAGACCTGAGTCTGTAAAATAATTAGAGACTAACACAGACAATATTTGATGATATTGAAGAAGTAGGTACACACATCAAACTAAGCTCTACGTCAGTAGAGGCCTAAAGGCAGAAGTTCACTGAGAGGCTTAGTGTCTTGGTCACAGCACAAAGCTACTAGATCCATATGATTTTTATATATTTCAGAGAAATAATTGAAGAATGACTTATAGAAATGCAAGAAGGAAAACTGGGAGATCTTGGCGCATAGGTCTGTGGTAGAGTGTATACTTGGCATGCATAAGGCCCCAAGTTTGAAACTCAGCATCGACAACAAAAAGAGTGATTATTGCAATACCAGTTAGAAGACTATTATTAGGGTAAAACAACTGAGAGTTAATATTTCAACTAGGATAGCAGCAGTAGGATTAGATAAAAACAGACACATTGAAGGTAGAGCCTTCAGCACTTATTGTTGGATTTCCTATGCTTTGTGAAGGTGAGGAAATTTATGAATCATGATTAACTTCCTCTCCCCTAGTGTCTAAAAAAAAGAAACGACTTTAGCTACAAAATACTCAGTGATACATTTGCTAAGATGAGAATGATTCGATCCATGAGGTTAAAGTTCTTATCAATCAAAGGACCTGGGTTAGGGACATAAAATTGGATATCATATGCATGAAATCTATGGGATATAAAAAAGACAAGCAAAGCTATGGTAATGAATATAATTACAAGAGTTTATATAGAGAGGCAAAAGGACCCAGGACCTGCAACTTTGTTCACCATAGTCTATATTTAGTTGTGATAATTTAATACCACAGATTAGTAATTTGTAAAGAGGAGAGAGGTTCATTCAACTCATGTTCTGCAAGGTAAGAATTCTAATAGCATGATGACAGAATATTCTCAGCATTTGATGAATGCCTTATTGCTGAATCACAACATCACAAACACGTCACATGATGAGACAGAGTAAGCCTACTAACTTGGGTCTCTCTTCTTATAAAGCAAGTGACACTACCATAGAAACGATACTCTAATAACTTCTTCAAATCCTAGCTAACTTCCTAAGATCCCACCTCTGAGTACCATTGACATATGCCTTTGGAGATTAAGATTTCACATGAGTTTTGGAAGGGAAAAACATGTAGATTATAGCACAGAAGGTGGGGAGAACGAGGACAGTCCTAGTAGGGAAAGCTGAGAATAAGTGACACGGATGGGAAAAACCAAGATAAATTGCATTAGAAGAAAAAAACTTACCTCCCCCAAAAGAGATGCATTAAATCAAGGTCTTTGTCTCTTGCACTATTAGACAAATTAGCTAAAGACTTCTTTATTGTAGTCAGACCCAGGAGCTTCATTAAAATGAACTAAAAATGATAAGAGGCTATTTCCACTAATATCTCCCCAATAAATGCAGCTACTCAGTGAAAAGTTAAGAGAACACAGAAGCCAGAGGTCTTTAGATTGTCTTCATTCAGGTATTTTGGTTGGAAGACAACTATTTGTTACCAATAGTCCTTACTCCCCCACCACAGTTAACTAGGCCTGTCTGTGCAAAGAATACCACCTAGAACTTTTTCAGTTCACACTTGGATCCTACAAGCTGAGGGTTTACTGAATGCAGGTATAATCAACAAACTTTCTAAAACTATCTAGTGGCATAACAGCACTTCTTATGATATTTTGTCTGCATTTTGATGTAGAAATAAGCAAAGTTACAAATATAAATATTCCTTCACATAACCACTTATCCTTAAAGACAGAGACTTTTTCTTATTTATTTCTGTAGCTCCAACATAAAGCCAGCATCTGACAGACAGTAGAAACTTAAATCAGCCTTTCTTGAATGAAGGAATAAATAAATGTAGAGGGCGAAGGTAGTAGAAATAAGGATGATGCAAAATGTAGCTTCTATTATAAAAATATTTTTACATCATCCTTTATCTACCTATATACAAAGTATTGATATGTTTACCGTACTTTTAAAATTCCAAAACCTCTTCCTAGGCATCAATAGTCTTGCAAAGCTATGAGTGTTCCACCTTAATTTTTGCCACTCAAGGAAGCTATTTTTCTAATGCAACAAAGTCAGTGAAAAGAACCAAGCCAAAACTCAATACCAAGAGCAATGATGAGGCAGAGCTGCAACGTTGTAAATACTATATCTTATTTTATAAGAAAAAAAATCCAAATTGATATTTAATAGTTTGATAGTTTTGCCAAGAGTACACAACCTACAGAAAAAACACTTGTAGATTGCACAGGGATATTTAAAGGAAAAAGCAGACTCAATAAGCATTTCCATGTTTTGTATATTTGCTTTTCAAGAAAAGGTGTTGAATAGGCCATTTGATATGTTAGCTGAATGCAGCTGTTTAGATATTTGTTTGGTCTGCTATTGAATTTTTCATTAAAAATATGTGGTTAACAGCAGCCAACCTGATTTGCATGTGTGTGTTTCTGATTTGTTCACCGCTATGCCTCCCATCTCCTACATCTTAATCACACCCAGGCGCCCGCCCCATTACATTACCAGAAGGGAAGTGATGGACATCCTTTGACTCTCTTCATGACCCCCTGATAATCCTGTTTCACACACAGGCTCCCTGCTGGAGGAAACACAAAAGCTGCCACTGTAGTTCTTTACTTTCAGTCGATATTCTGACAGACTTGATCTAGCAAATTAGTATGCTGTGGTAGGGGCACGACAAAAGACCCTTTTGACACACTCTGAATCAATACCAAGGCCGACAGAGAGCCATTTCACCATAGTTCTGTTATTTTTTCCCCTTTTGATGACCTTTTGCTTTTTTTTCTCCCAGCTTATATGACCTTGTCAGATTTAAAAACATAATGTTAGAAAAGTCATCCTTGCATATACATGTGCATGGGCACACACACACACACACACACACACACATACACACACTTACACACAGCCAATATATGGTACTCTAAAATTCCTAGTGAGAATGTAAAACAAAAGTATAGCTGGTTAGAATATGTGAGTATCTTTAAAAAAAATGATCCTTCTTTCTACCAAAGAAAAGGAAGAGAATCTAGGAAGACAATCAGACACCATAAATGGCTATATATGCTAGGGAATTTAGTCTAAGTAGACCAGGATTGTTTTATTTCATCTCATTTTGTGTTATGCTTAGACATTGTCAGTCTTCAAATTCTAAAATGAAGCATACTTCCACGAGTGTTTTATAATTCACATTGCTCATTAGTTATATTAACCAAGACTCCTGAGTATAAGATATTAAAAATTTTGTTAAATTTCTGCATTTAATACCATTGAAAAGTAAGCTACATATTGTGATGGGGAATAAAATACTACTATTAACAAAAATATAGTCTCTCTTTGTCAATTTTATCAAGCAAAATTTTTCTTTATATCTTGAAGTTCTGGGAAACAATTCTAATTTTCAGCATTTATAGTATAAAGTATACCAATATTATAATCCTACTTACCACATGTCTGATATCACTTCTCCAAATGTCTGATTAGGGTTACACATTTAGTATTATATATCAGCTCATCTGGTAAATGCTGGTGTCAGAACATTTTATTTTTATATGAGAGGCATGATTATGTCTATTACAAATACTAATTCACTTAAATGTGACTTTGTTCACTATGCAGAAAATAAGAAGCCTATGTTATAAAAATTAACTCTGTTAAAGTCATATCTTAGGTCTTCTTTTTAGTTGTAATCAGAGAATACAAGTAAATACTTGAGACTGTTTCCCAGAGGTTAATATATGAATGATCCAAAGCTTTGACCAATGGAATAGAGATCTCCCAAGGTTCAGAAAATACTTTATTCTTTACGTATGCAACAAAACTCTTTCCTAAAATGAGTGCA
>RJWT010014499.1:0-21039 GCA_004365215.1 Cuniculus paca | reverse complement strand
GCCTTTCCCTCCCTCCCCTGCCCTCCATTCATCTCTTGATTTCCTTCCCCTTTGAGAAAGACCTCCCTATTTCCTATTATGTATCTTTTATTCATTTTGCCCTTTATTTATACTTTGAGCTTCTTATATAAGAGAAAGCATGCGATATTTAAGCTTATGTGTTTGATGTATTTCACTTAGCACTGTAGTCTCAAGAGGGATCTATTTTCCTGTAAGTGACCAAGTTTATCTTTATTTATGACTAATACTCCACTACATGTAAATACATTTTCTTTATCCATTCCTCTATTGATGTACATATAACTCACTTCCAAGATTCAGCTACTTTTTTAAAAGTTCGTTTTTCCTTTGGCCACGCAGATTGCTGAAAACAAGTGTTGACGAGGAGAGATGGACACTCTGATATGTTATTGGAGGAATTCTAAATGAATTCAAACATTTGATGATCTGCCAATAAATATCACATAGCAACTTTACTTCTATGAATTTATCCTAGAACTAAACAAAGATATAAATACTGGAAAATTAGTTTCCTGAGAAATCCTCAATGATTGGCAATGTTCAAAATGGTCAAATTGACAATTTAAAGGCCTTTTAGTAGATTATGGGCATAATACATTGTGAAAAATCTTAAAAAATGAATTTAGAAGCTAATATAAATTTGTGATTGCTAATATCAAAAAATATCATTATGCCACATTGACTTGCAAACATTTCCAAGGAAGGTTTTCCTAATACATAAGGGACACTGCCAGATTGAAGGTTTATAGTCCTTTCATAAAATATAGAGGAAAAAACAAGACAGAGAAAGCAAATTATATACATAATTCTGAGTAAAACTAAAAAATAACTTTCAGATTTATATGCATAAAATAATCCACTTTGAGTAATATTACTTTTATGTCTGAGCAAAGACAGGCTTGTCATAGAAAAAGAAACAGCTGTGATATATTTAAATCATACAAAATTATTAATAGTAAAACTGTGGATGCAATAATATTTTATGTGTGTGTTATTTTTCTTTATGATTGGCACATAATTATTGTCCATACTTATGGTTTTTCATGTGTACATTGTGTAATTAGAAATCAGAGTAGCTAAAATATTCATCACCCAGAGCTGGGCGTGGTGGCACACACCTATAATCCAGCACTCAGGAGGCTGAGGCAGGAGGATTATTGCCAGTTCAAGACCAACCTGGGCTATACAGCATGTTCAAGGCCAGCCTAAACTACATAGCCAGACCCTGTCTCAAAAAAAAAATTCATCACCCAAAACCCTTACTATTTCCTTATGCTGAGAACGTTCAAAATCTTCTTATAGTGATCATGAAATATGCAGTACATTATTGTTAACTAAGGTTGGCTTACTGTACAAACAACAAAAATGTAACTTTTAATCATGTAATTTTCCATATAAATAATGAAAAATATTTGACCATAAGCAATATATATCTACTAAATCTTTCCTGTGAAAATGTTTTTAAATATATTGAAACATAAAAATAAAGTTTAGGAGCCTATGCACTATACTTTTTTAAAAAGTCTTAAATTTGAAATGCCACTTATGCTACCAGAGGCCTTTACCTATTTATAATTTATCTAAGCTTAAATGACACAAAGCTAAGACTAGGACACAATGTCTCTATTAGAGGGCTATACAGAGTCCATTTAGAAAACAAAACACAAATACAGAAGTAACTACTTAGAGAGTAAGATAGGATACAGATATCATCTAAATTATAAAGACAATTCTTTCTTTTAATTTTAGGGAATATTTTGAAGGGTAAAAGCCCCTGACAAAAGATCAGAAAAATCTACTGGAAGATGAACCATTTAATAGCTTTTGTTTAATTTTCGACCTTTATTTCTCACGTTGAAACTTCACAAACGGTTGGGATTATTGATGTGATGATGCCCCTTTCTCCTCTGGGGCATTATCCTAGCTAACAGGAACTGTGAGACATGAAGGTTTCCTAGAAAGAGAGAGAGAGGTCCTTGCGGTAGTCCAATCTCCTAACTCGACTCATGGTATTATCACCCAACACAAAATGTTTGTTATATATTTAAAAAGGCATTTGTAGGTAAATATGACTATTCTTTCTGTCTAAATTTCATAACTCAGCAGAAAACTTGGTTTACATTTTTAATAATCATAGTTTTAAAGATATTCAAGCTAATTTTATTGCTAAAAAGCAAAGATTTGCAAAAGTTACTCTTCTCAGTTCCACCAACTCCATATCGTCTTTTTCTAAAACTGGTTTCATTCATGTATCCCTAAGAGTTTACTATTATGTAAATCTGAGAGAGCAAATCCAAATGAAGGAGAGATTTTCCTACCTTCTATTACTATGAGCCATGCTTCTGCTCTAACTCTTTCTACTTTACCTGAGAATTTTCAAATAATGAAAAAAGACATAAAAATCAACAAGTAACTTATTTTAGTAACTATCCAATTTATATCTTACTACTATTTTTCAAATGACATTTCTAATCAGAACATATACCAATCTGAAACTCTCTATTAGGGAACTGAACATTACAGATGTCAAAATAGGAGGAAAACTGCAATTCTAGAACCCAATTATTTCTCTTTTTCTCTTTGACCTGTGTAACTTAGAGCAAACTAGGGGAAAAATAGTAAAACCAAAGGTGAAAAACATTTGCACTCAGCACAACTGACCAAAGACAGGGTAGTTCTTGTTTGTCGTTTCTAGTAGTAAAGACGTCAAATTAGCTTTTCCATTTCATATCTGGGAAAGAAAGTCATGCATCCTTCTATAGCATCCATATGAGCTTAAAATTCTTTGATGTTGGCATTAGTAATCATATGTTGGGTTATATTTCCTTTCACTTTCCAGGCCTGAGACTGCCAGGGGTAAGAGGATTTTCACAGTATTTGCACAAATCAGTAGTACTAAATCCTGCCCAAATAAAGATTTACAGGGAGTTAATAGTAATTTCTTTACACTTCTAACTCTTTGAGAGCATTTCAATTCTAGAAAGTCAACTCTGTAAATAATAACATTTAAAATGATATTAATAAACATGGTTTACTGTTCATTGTCACCATAAAAAGTATTTATGTCTTTCTTGGAAAAGTTAAATCTTTTTTAAATTAATTGCATTTATTGGTACATTTTAAGTATACATAATGATCACATTTGTCATAGGGAATTTGTACCTATACATGATATAACTTGATTCTTTCATTTCCCATTCCACTACCCTCCCTTCAACCCCTACTCTCCTCCCCATTTACAAAAACTTTGTTTCCATTTTTTCTTTCTTTTCTCATTTTTTTTACTTTTGCCTTTTTTCGTGGCTCTGGCCTGTATTCTCTCTCCCCTTTTCCCTTCTTCCTCCCCCTACCCCTCTTCCTTCCCACCATCTCTTCCTCCCCTTCCCTCTCTCTCTCTTTCTAAACAAGACCCAGTTCTTTGTCTCCTAGAATTACTGTGTCACTCTACTGTAGCCATCTTACTGTAAAGAAACACTTCCTTTCTCAGCTATTCCATCATTTTTTATAATCAATGTAGAAAAGATTTCACAAACATGACTTCATCTGTTCTCAAAGCCCTAGTTCAATTCTTGCATACTAATAATTTTATACATCATATCAATTCAGTTCATCAAAAATTAGATTCAAAAAACATTTTTGAGTGGTCAAAAATATTAATCAGGTACAGGAAAACAAATTGAATAAGACAGGGTTATTTTCTTCAAAGACTTTATTGTCAGCCAGGCATGGTGGCTCATGCCTGTAATCCCAGCACTCAGGAGGCTGAGACAGGCAGATCATTGTGAGTTCGAGACCAGCCTGGGCTACAAAGTGAGTTCAAGGCCAGCCTGAACAGCATAGTGAGACCCTGTCTCAAAAACAGGGCTGGGGATCTAGCTTAGTAGTCTAAGCGCCTGCCCTGCAAGCACAAGGTCGTGAGTTCAATCCCCGGTGCCGCAAAAAAAAAAAAAAGACTTTATTGTCTATCAGTAAAGCAGAAGCAAAACAATCATTACAAAACAAAATTAAAAGCATAATAATTATGTTGTCTTAAACAAGGACCAAACTTTCACTCATTGCTAGTGGAAATGCAAAATGAAATAGTCATGTTTGGCAGTTCCTTACAAAGCTAAACAAACTCTTACTGTATGATCCAGCAATCTCACTCCATGGTATTAACACAGGGAGTTGAAAAGTAAGGCCCACAGAGCTGGTGGAGGCCCTACCAGCCACTGGGGAAAAACAGCAAGGAAGCAATGCAGCCCCCACCTGCACGCCAGCAAAGGCTATACCAGCCAGGGAAAAGCAGCAAGGAAGCCACGCGGCCTCCCTGTGTCCCGACAGAAGCCCTGTTGGCCTGAGAGAGGCAGCAAGGAAGCCGTGCAGCCCCACTATGTTCCAACAGAGGCCCTGTCGGCTGGGGAGAACCAGCAAGGAAGCTGCCTCTGCCTCTCACCCACCTCCACTGGAAAGCAACTAGATGTGACACAGGCTGAGATGATAATAACTGAAGTACGGAAGTAACCTGACATTTGTGTTGTTTGATTGACTTTACAAGCCTGGGGCTGGTAGTCTGGGCAACTATTTAGAGGATAACAATATGTAATATAGTAATGATTGTGGATTTCCTACTGTCCTATCACTGTTTAGTTTTGTTTCATTTTACTGTTCTGTTTGGCTCCCATTAAATTTTTTTTTAAAAATCCCCACAGAAGGATATTATTCAGTGCCAAAATGAAACAAGAATCCATAAAAATACAGTTTAAACTTAAATGCATAAGTGAAAGAAGCCAATCTGAATGGCCACACACTGTATGATTCCAACTCTATGACACTGTGCAAAAAGCAAAACTATGAAATCTGAAAAAGATCAGCATTTGCAAAGGGCTTAGGAGAAGCAAATGGATAAATACACAATGCATAAAGAATTTTGAGGGCAATAAAATTATTCTATCATAATGTAATGGTGGATATATATATATATCATTATAATTTGTTCAAACTCATAGAGGGTACAAAATTAAAAGTAAGCCATAAACTACAGACTTCAAGTAACAATGGAGTGTCAACACAGATTCACTCACCTGATAAGTGTAACCTTCTGCTATGGATGTTCATGGAAAAAGGAGGCTCTGCCTGCTGAGCCCAGTGGTATACGGGAAATCTCTGGACCTTCCACTTGATTTGACTGTGAACCTAAAACTGTTCTAACAAGTAAAGTCCATTTTCTTTTAATGTAAGGGAAAGTGGGACCAAAAAGAAGCAATGTACTCCGGTTAGAGACAAAAAAGGATGCTATGGATGGGGAAACTAAAGAGGACTATGAAGCTATGGTCTGCTCTATGTTATAGTGCATGTATGTGCAATCAGATAAAAGCTACTAGATTCCATCTCTTTTCAAAAGACCATTCTGAAGCAGACGGGAGGCAGTAAGATTAGAAGAATAGAGACTAGTGCGCTAGTAAGGTAAGAGGAAAGGTGGAACTATGATGTAGTTGATGGACTTGCAGTTTTGATATGATGCAGTGAGGGCAGGTCAGATACAAGCAGAACAAGTTTTCACTTAGGACTTTGTTAAAGGAATGTCAATCATGGTTCTCCTTGGCTGCAAACAATTTTCCAGAATTGATGAAAAATACACCAATTAGAGACTCACTTTAAATCTTAAAACATAAATACCTCTGGTATGTTTAAGACACTATCAATAATTCATGAACTAATCTGAACTAGTTCACCTGGATTGATTTTCCATTAAAACACGAGAAAAAGTAGGAACACTGGGAGAAGAAAGAAATCATAAAATTACATAATGAGGAAAAAAGCAAGTCTAGCAAAGCCCTGAATGATGGCATGCTAAAAGAGTATTTAGGGGCTACAGAAGAGTAGCTTGAATAAACAGATGAGCCATGGTGGGGAAGGACCACCCTCAATGGGATGCAATACCTCTTCCCTGCAAATCACACAGGTCCTTCATCATTGTGCAAAATAAACTGATTCTCCCTGCATAGACCAAAAATATTAAGAGCAGGTTGATGTGTAGCAAATGCCACAATATCTCTGGTGTGAGAAACCAAAAGTGTAAATAAGAACCAAAATGTGTAATAGGTATTACAAAATAGGAAGAAAATGTTCAAACAAAAAGGAGACCTGGGATGGGGGGGAAGAAGGGAAAAAATGATGAGAAAAGATAAAAACAGATTTGAAGGGTAAAGAGAATCAAAAAAGAAAAACACAGTCTCAGAAGATGATAGCAAGTGGAAAAGTTGTACTGTTTAAAACGGGAGAAAAAGCTGAAATTTGTTGTAAAATAAATCACACAATGTTGTTGCTGTTGTTGTTGATTTATCAATAGGTGGCAAAGTCATTTTTGCCCCATACTGGACAGCACCCTGGAGTTTCTACTGATCATATGTAGTTATGGGTCTATGGAAATGGATGTAATTCACAAGTGCAAAGAATAACTCAGAATGAAAATAAGAAATGGAGCAATATTGCATTATTTCCAAAGTCCAGTTGTAAGTGACCCTGATTTAGACTTTTAGTTTTAAAAATTTAGAAATCTACACAAATAATTACAACAAAAATTTGTTATTAAACATTTTCTGTTTTAATCTACCGAGCTGTGATCAGCAGCTATTTTGATGCAAGTAACAATCTCATTGGCACTGCAGAATTATTACTAAGAGTTCAGGACTTCAGTAACAGTCATTAAAAGGACTAAAATATTTACATTCATGGACCGTCTCTGCTTATGTTTTCCCTTTTGTTTAAGTTCTTGGAGAAGAGATAGAAACTTACGAAAAAAATTTGGGGTTAAAAATTATAAATCATTAATTATGGATGACAGAATTTAAATATGCATTCTGGAACACTTATCTCTCCTTCTAGATAATTTAACTGTTTGGGAACATTTATTTCTCCTTCAAGGTAATGGCATTCAGTAAAACTGGGTTGTTACAGTCAGTGCTGAGATACTCCTTAACTGGAAACACAAACAGTGGAAGATTAATTTCACACAGTGTTTCCAGCTTAAATATTCACACATGATTAAAGCACAAAAAGCTTTATCAGGAGTTAAACAGCAGACCAAACCTTTGTTCACCCCCGCAAAACGTCCTCTGACTCATCAGCCTCCTCTGAACTTGTCGGTGTCGATTTTTTAAAAATCACCTTACTCTATATAACTTTGAATGTGTTTAGGATTCGTGTCCTTATGCTGTTAAATGTGAGATGTCAACTTGACTTGAGTAAGCACCGCCTAACCGATTACTAAGCTCTGAGTGACCGTGACAAGCAGGTCAGCACACTGAGAAGACCTAGCCCGAATGTGGGCGGCACCCACCAATAGGCTGGTAATTCAGACAGGAGGAAAAAGGAAATAAAATATTTCCCTTTTTCAGAGACACTCCCGCCTTTGGACTTTGATTTCCAATTTGTTCAACTTCCCAGCACAGGGTCTTCAACCTTCCTACAAAGACACCAATGACTCTGCACTGAGCTTCCAGTCCTTTGATCTTCAACTGCTACTGTGTACCCTAGTTCTCCAGTGTGAATATCCAGTTTTGATCCTCTTGTCTCTGATCAGGCGGGCGGCCAGTGGGATGATTCCAGTTCTGCAAGCCTAATAAATCCCTTATATAATCGTGCGTATCTTTTACATTAACTCTGTTGCTCTAGAGAACCCTAATACGCTCCTTAAGTAAATTCTAAGTATTTTTAATTAACAAGTACTAGATACAATTTATAATAGAAGATTACGAATCAGTGGCTAAAGTGTACCGTCAGTCAAAAAGTGTTCATTGATATTCTACTTTAGTGACATCTTCATATTTAAAGGCAATCGAAAATGATTTAATACTAACAAATAGTTATTAATTTAATTTCTTATCTATGATCATTTCTTCCTTGCAACCCAGATCAGTTTGGCCACTTAGTTTTCAAATTGTATATCAAAACCCTGTGGAGTGTGGTACATTCCTTAATCCCAGAACTTGAGAGGCTGAGGCAGGAGGATTGCCTTTAGTTCAAGGTCAGCCTGAACATATAATGAGACCCTGTCTCAAAAAAATAAATAAATAAATCAAAAGAAAAGAAACCCTGATGGTTTGAAAAGGGAAGAAGAGAGCTCCCAAGAAAATAAGACACTAGTTCCTAGTCTGCATCAAAGCTGAACAAAACAAAGAGCTACAAAAACTATGAATCACTAACCAAGATAATCAATTTAAAATGAATTATATCAAAGAGCAGAAATGGGCAGCTTCTAAGAACCTCTCACTAGCATTGGGAAATAGATAATAATATGTAAGATAACATAAGAGAATTAAATGAATTAGCAAAGAATGCATAGAATTTTGCATGTGAATATTTGGTAAGAATTCAATAACCATCTTTAATTGCCTTTAAATATGAAGATGTCACTAAAGTAGAATATCAATGAGTACTTTTTGACTGATGGTACACTTTAACCCTTGGTTCTTAGTCTTCTATTACAAATATATCAGAATTTTTTTATGAGATTCATAGACTTGCCTGATGGAAATTAAAATCTGGCTTCAGTATCATTTAGTAATTAAATTTCAGCCTGTTTAAATTAAAATAAACAGATCATAGATCACAATCTGTGGAATTGTTATATTCTCATCTAATGATTGTAATTCTCCAAAATTAGTATTCCTATCGGTCCAACTGTTACCTCTACTTCCTTATCCATTTTTGATACGTGAGTTTCTATTGCTGATTAACTTTCTACTTTAGGTAATGTTACTGGCTAAAATACAGAAATATATCTGCTTTGCTTAGCACACTGTCCAGTACATAGTAAACATTCAATAAATACAAATTTGTTGAATTAATGATTTATTGAATAAATATTAATAATAAATTATTGCCTGAAATTAATTTCAGTAGTGTCAAGCTTTCGACTATAGTTTAGTCATATTCAACATGCCTCTACTTAAACACAGTCTTGTAATTTCCTTTGTCACATTTCAGACAATTATACATCCACAAAGATGGCAGATTAATGTGCTAAAAACAACATGGACTTTAGACAGCATCAAATGCACATCTGGACTCTAACACTTGAACTGAAACATTATGAATCAAATGTCTCTGATTCATAGACATAGTGTCCTCACTGGTCTTTGAAGATCACTATGCATGTTATTAAATTGAAGTGTATGCAAATGTTCATGTCACACAGTAGGCTTCAACAAGTACTACATTTTCTTCCTCTGGATCTAGCACTTATGAAATGGTTATTATTGATCCCAGCCCAGAACTGCCTCTAAAATCCAACTCCTCCACCTGAGTCAATGCCCAACATCATGTCCTTGCCAACATCTGTACCTACACAGATCTCCTTCACTATACCAGCAATAGAATTTAACTTTTTTTTGGTTTGGTTTGGTTTGGTTGGGTTGGGTTTGGTTTTTTGAGACAGGGTCTCACTATGCAGTTCAAGCTGGTCCCGAACTCACTGTGTAGCTGTGGCTGGCCTTACAGCAATCCTCCTGCCTCAGCCTCGCAAGTGCTGGAATTATAGGCATGTGCCCCCATGCCTGACCTTAAAACTCCTGAATTACAAAAACTAGAGAATTCTAAACTCTCTACTTCTTTCATTTACTCAAAACTTAGAAAAGGAAAACCAAAGATGCCAACCTCAGGTCTTGAGATTTTGTATTTAATCAAAGAATGCACTTCTAAGAGAAATGGGAAATTTTATCTAATTAATAGTATTATCTCTAAAATAGACTTTTATGGTTAGCAGTTGAAATTTCCTCCTTGGGTTTTATTACCTTTTGAAATCAAAGTAATTTGAAATCTTAGTACCCATTACTATTCCATTGAACATTTCTTCAAAATCTTAAGTAACTCAATTTCAACATAAAGTATTAATTAGCAATTTATACCCTCTCAACGTCACAAGTGACCTTTCTTCAGAGGTTGTTAAGGTAATTCTGTGATGTAACCAAATTAGATTTCAACCTTATACAGGCAATTATTTTAAAACAAGTCTTTTACTAGTGGCTTAATAGGCACTTGCATTATTTATGTTGCAGCTTATTTCTCCATAGAGAGTTAACACTTGTTGTTTCTTTGTGCAGCTATCATGCTTAAATTTTCTGTGCAGGAAGTCAAATGTATGTTCACCCACCAGCAGAAAGTGAGGAGTAACTCCTTGCTCCCACAGCATAATATTTAATTCCAGTTTAAAACGTAGCTTCCACTTGTCTCAATGAGATCTCCTACACATCCTCCTTTTTCCTGGCTTTGCTTGCCACAGTCGCGTTTATTCTCCAACCTATACTCTAATACCACCGTACAGTTATCTCCCCACTTCTTTCCCTTAATCATTGAGACTGTTCTAGAATGATTTTCTCTAACCTTTTCCTTGATGTTTATTTCTGAATTACTTTGCTTTCCTAAAAAAGAAAATGCAAAAATAACTTTCAACAAACTTCAGCTATCATGTTAACATGCTGTAGGTTATGAAATTCATCCCTGATCCCCCAAAGGTATTAAGCCACTCAAAATGCTATGATAGTATTCAATGATTCATTTATTCAAAAAATAGTATCTTTAACATTTCATTGAAGAAATTTTCAGATTCTTCTTCATTCCATTTACACTAGTAAACAAGAATAAAAGCATATTTGATTTTCAATGAAGCTAGGATGACTTCATACCCTACTCTTATTTAGCTACATATGCAATTATTTTTAAAAACACATTGAAGATGAAAAGTACAGTGAGGCAAAAAGTCTTACTGCTTTGTGTGTCTTGATTGTGCAAGGATGCTGTTTATTAAGTATGCTATTTATTCCTATCTATCCAGTGTTTGGGGCTCTACATTTGTACCTATGTTCTCATTTGATTTCTGCCAGCCCTACTGGTGACTTCCCTGACACCCCATACTAATCCAGAACCCCTGGTCCTACTCCGTCAAATCATTCCATCCTTTGCTTCCGTTTTGCTCATCAGAGTTCGTAAGTTTCAGACATGAACAGAAACTACTCTGTACCTTCACCAATGTGTCGCTCAGATTGCATACCGTGTCCAGCACACAGTTGGTGTACAATAAATATTCTTAGAATGAGTAGAATTCAATCTAAAACTATTACAATATGAATAAATAGCATCAAGTGACTGATGTTTGCAATGAGAAGGTATAGAAAAAATGGGGAGCTGGTAGGAGGGAAGAATCACAAAACATGTTTGATGGTAACACAGAAGTTACCTTGTATCTAGAAATGGAGCACCTATCACCACACCCCTGCAAGACATAAACAGGTGTTTTGAACACCCTCTCCCAGCCCCAATGCAGCACAGACAACACCAGTCCACAAAAGTATCACATTCTAGGCTTTCCCATCATTTACTAGGTGGGATTTTATCTGAGAAACAGTTTCAAAATTAGGAACCTCTGAATTCACCTGTAACTTTCACAGTGGCAAATTGTAGTGTATTGATATGTTTGTCCATCATTTGCAAGGAAAAGATAAGAAACTCAATAACACCACTAACAGGAGATACAGGCCCCTCCATTATTAACAGTCCTAAGCCCTCTCTCTTTCTGAATGGTGCCTCTGATCATTACAAAATGTGGGATAAATTAAGAAACAATGGCCACACTTACAGAGAAATTCTAATTCATGTAAATTTTAGAAAAACCTTGCTCATATAGGAAGACCAGTGTACAAAATGTGCAGCAAGAGTATACTTTTGTGATTGTTGCTTGTGGTCCCAAGATCAAACCCAGAGACTTACACATTCGAGACAAGGGCTCTACCATGAAACTCTACAGCACCAGCCTTCCAGCCCATGAGTTCTTAAGTTTGCTCATGGAGACCCAAATTTACTACCTTTTGGAGCCCTTGAGTCACAGTATACCAACAGGTTCATGAATGAAGGACCTGGATTGCTAACGTGCTAACAGAATTTCTGGGAATTTTTTTGTAGCCAAACTTCAAAAACACTGTTATAGTACAAGCTAGCCAAGTTTTATAACCTTAAACTAACAAGGTGATCCCTTTACAATAACCACAACATTTATTTCATCTGTGCACAATGCCTACTAAACACTTTAGTCACAAAAATAATAATTTAATTATGAACTGATAAGAAATTTTGAACTTAAAATACTGAATTTTGAAACTGATATATTGATATAATGCTTGTAGGAATTTAAACTTATTATGTTACCTAAATAGTTCATTTCTGTGTCAGTTAGTTTCTACAAAGTATAAGTTTTATAAAGATAATCAGTTACTTTTGTTCAGTGCCCCCAATAGTCCCTCCAATAACTGGTGTGCATAAAATGCTTGTTAAACCAGATTTTATTACAAAGCCGGTCACTACCAGTTACATGTTAAAAATTCTCTGGGGTTCCTGAGAAACCAGCAACTTTATTTTTAGTTTTATTTTCACAAAGCAATTTACTTTTTAGACTGTCGAGTTCATACAACAAATAGCCTCCCTTCTTCAATTTTACTCTGAAACACTCTTGGCCATTTCTCTGCTTTGCTTGTCTGGGACTTCTCCTTATTTTGTTTTACTTTCTTATTCTTAGTAAAGCATCGCCAAACAAAGGACAAAATAAGGGCAACAAAACAATTGTGTGATGCCTTTTTATTTCCCAGCTCTGCTCATCTGCTGCACAAATAGCAGGACCCGTGGTTAATCACCACATACCCCTGGCTCCTGGGGCCCGTGTGCCGCTTTCCATATGGTCTGCTCGAACTGAAGACTCGTACATATATCAAATACAAATTATGCAAAGAGATGTGATCATATAGTGGAACCAAGTCATAAGAGAAAAATACCTGTTCGACAAAAACAGAAACCTACTTAATAAACAGAGCACATTTCTGGTTCCCAAGACAAAGCAATAACGTGCACACTATATAAATCTTCATCCTCACATTAGCTAGGATAATCTTTCAGACATACTCAGTTGGAAGCTTTCCTTTTCACTCACCCAGGTAAAAGAAGAAAAGTTTCATTGGTTATTTTCATTTTCTCCTTCCTTAACAGATTCGGTTTTTCAAGTCTCGCTGCCTACTCGGCAACCTAGTCCCTCGGTGGTAAAGTTGTGAAGTATTTTGCATTTTCCTCTTTAAGTTATAGTTTCTCCCTTTTCCTCTTAGCTTAAATAGACCATTCTTACTTTTAGGAAGGGTTACCACATAAACTGAGGCACTTTAGAAAATGGGGGGGGGTAGGCACTAAACAAAGAAAATTGCAAAAGCAAATAGAAATAGAAATTGTGTCGGGCAAATAGAGACATAGTCACCTAGCTTTGGACTTCCTGGTAACTTCTAAATTTAGTCTAAAGAAACTAATTTAACTGTAGGTTGGATGTTATTGCCCACACAGTTCAGATTTCTTACAGCAGTAAACTGAGAAAGACAGAAAAATATCAGTTTTCATGAGACACATCCAGTAATAAAAAAGCATGGAGACTATGTGCATACCCAATTAATCACTGGAAATAAAAATTGTTTCAGTGAAAAGAAAACACATGGAGAACAGAAGTGGGGGAGGGGACTTTTGGTGCAACTGTGTACCAGTCATCCTATCTACAAAGAAAGAAGAAAAGCAAGTGATTAATTGTTATCTTTTTAACAGGCCTATAACATAGGTATTAACAATCCCATTTGAATAAATAGAAACACCATACATTGATGGAGAATATGTGAATTACTACAGCTGTTTTCGGAAAGTAACCTATAATACCTCTTCAAAAATTTAGTGTCTAACTTTAGACTCAGCAGTCCTACTTTGAGGAATATCTGCTTTAAATTGACAGTATTGATACATAATGATGTATAGACATGAAACTCTCTTACTACATTATTTTCATAGGCAAAAAGTGAACAGTAAGAAATCACTGCAATAAAAGTATATCTCAGAATAACGTGCACAGTTTGAACTTATTCATATAAATTGGGGAAAGGCCTAATGTATAATGAGTTTGTAATTTATTTTATCCATTCAACAAAGATTTTTCTTGAGTTCTCAGTATGTGCTAAGATGTGCTCCAGGGTTTATGTTCATGTATACTTGAAGGAGCATATTAATTGTACTCAAATGGCAAGCTCATCAAGGGAAGTAAAGAATTGCAATTCTATACACCTTGGTATGTCTTTGAGTAGTTATAACATATATTGGTTTTGTAACTTCTATAAATCTGAATAACAAGAGAATTGTGCATTTTACATATGCAAAAACTAAATCTCACTGTTCTTCAGTTACCAAATGTATTAACCTTCTGGCACCAGAAAGTGATCAGCTTGAGCTCAGATTCATGCCTAGTTCCAAAGCACCATGGTATCAGGTCTCAGTGGGAAGGTGTTGCCTTAAAAATCAGTTTATTGCTCAGTAATCCAGTACTGTCACGATAAAGCAAACCTAAAAGAAAATGGAAAAAGTTATAAAGTAAGTTAGCTTTTTCCACTTCAACCACGACAATATAAAAGGTAATGTCTAATTGCCTATGCTCTTAGAACTGTTTTTGTTCACTCAGCCTCATTGCAAATTTGAGATTCTTTCATCATTTTACTAACTGTAGCCCTGATTTTCCTAATTTCATAAGCTACCTAAAATATATACTAAAAAGAATTTAATAATTAGGTAACTGTCCAAGGGACATTAAGCAGGGTTTTCCTATGGTTACAAGATAAGCGTGAGCTCTGGAAGAAAGCTGCTTCTTAAATGAATGGGGGAAATTGAGACACAATTTTTAACAGAAGATGTGTAAGTTATTTCTATTTAACGCTGGACATTACATCAATCATCCATTTAGCATGCATTTGCAAACTGCACTTCTTCCACAGGACTCCAGGGAAGCAAGAGACTCCAGGGAAAGCAGGAGACTGAGAACTCCACAGACTAAACAACAGGCGCCCTTGAGTCAAAGAAAAGGTAAAGAAGAAGGGGCACCGGGAACACGAAAAGAACATGAGCTCTTGGTCCAAAACAAACAGCAAAATGTATCCGGTCTCAGGCACACGGGCAGTAGGAATTGGACAGTCTTGAACCACAGCCACTCCTCCTTCGGCACCCTGGCCTCCCACGTGGCTTCTCTCTGGGATGGTGACTGCTCCATCGTCCTCTCCCCATGACTCCCTCAGCTAGCTCAGCGTGTGCACCACCCAAGGAACTGCTGGCCTCAACTGCTTGTCAAACTGCTCGGTTCCAGCAGCCTCCATTGATTAATAATGGTTTCTTAGTTTAATGTTTCATGGAATAACAATATGATTAGCTTATCCCAGCTGATTAATAAAAAGCCTTTCGCACAACAGGATGGCATAGCCGCTGGTCATGCTGTCGGATGGTTGTCCCAAAACTGAAAGCCCAGTGCCTGTTCAACATGGAGCCCTACCCCACAGTGGGCACTGTAGGTACAGAAAGACTTACAACATAGGTACTTATCCAATGCCTAGGCCAACAAACTTAATAGACATGTTTTTAAAAGTTCATTTGTTAAGTCATTTGGAATTTGTACAACTTTTTTTCACAGGCAAAAAAAAACAAAAAAAAGAATTGCCGAGACCCCAGCCTTTCCCCTTGAGTCAGCACCATTCACGCACTTCAGGGGAAGAAAACAAGGATTCACCAAGGAGCAAGCCCTCCCTGCGAACCAGCACCATGCGCGGGTCACCGCTGGTGGGGTGACAGCCAGATCCCAGCCCCTTTCAACGCATAGGCTAGGAAACAAGAAGAGCCAACACCACCCCACCCCACCCGACCCCACCACCCCATAAGCAACCAGCTCATCCGGAGAAAACACAGGCTGCCATGATAGTTATTGAGGTGAAATGCAATTTGATTCTGTGATGCTTTGGTGTTTCACTGACTTTGCAGGTCTATCTAGGGCCGGTGGTCTGCTCCTCTATTCAGAGGATGATGGTACACAGTTTGGCATCTATGGGGGATCTCCTTCTGAAGGTGGTAGCCATTGTTGATTCGTATTGTCTTGCTTGAAGTCCGTATCATTTTCACTGTTTTGTTGGGTTGGGTTTTATTCTGGTTTTGTTTGTTTGTTTGTTTGATTTTGTTATACCCAATGGCATGGGCAGCTATTTCAAAGATAGCAAGATATATTATGGTAGCCATTCTGGATTTACTATTGGCTTGTTTTGAAGTCCTTTATTGTATTCATTGTTTTGTTTTTATTGGTTCTATTCTGTTCTGTTTTGTTTGATTTTTACTGTCTGAAGGTATCTGCAGCTATTTTGAAGACAGCAGGAGGCATTATGGTAACTATTGTTGATTTCGTATTGTTTTGAAGTCCTATGTCACTTACGCTGGTTTGTTTTGACTGGTTTTATTCTGTTTTATTTTGCTTAGTTTTATCCTCTTTAAAATAAAATTAAAAAAAAAAACAGAATTCCCTAGTATGTTAAGCATAATGATAGAAACTTTAAATTAATTTTCTAATTTCATTGTATTTATTCATCAATCTTTTAAGTAAATGTAATGGTATTTACATTATAGTGATTCAAAATGTATCTTTCAATATCTTATTATAATCAAAATATGTATTCATAGTATCTAAAATAGGACATCACTCTAATCATTCCTCCAATAAAAAGACAGACTTCACCTTCCAGTACAGATTGTTAAAACACATTTCTCTCACAGAACAACAACTGCACCACCTTCCTTTTCCACTACCTTTTGTCTAGCAGAAAGTCCTGTCCTCCTCTGGACCCTAAATGATGCAGTGCCTGAGTCCTGAGAGAATCCGGGATGAGGTATGGACATGGAAAGCAGATAGTTGGCAAGTATCATTCTTCTAATATAAAAATCACAGAGAGGTTGATGAAGAGGATGGGACAGTAGGAAACAACTTTTGATGAAATCTATACTCTTTTTTCCCCTAGAGTATCTGCCTTATCCTACTTATTACTGATTCTGATTAATTAAGAAATTATCAAGTGTGAAGAAAGGGATAGGAGTGAAAGCCCAACAGGTATAGAATGGCATAGCCTGGAGATGTTTACCTAGGATAGGAAGAGGGAGGAGAGAAGGAAAGAATTCTGCTGACCTCTCTGGCACCTATTTGTAAATGCAAGGACATTCATAAGTCAGGCATATGTAAGTCAGAAGCTGTGTGTAATTGGATCGTATAATATGACATTCATCCCTGGTTTTTTTCCCCTACCTAGTCTCCTGGTTTTATATCCTTCTTTGATGTGAGATAATATGGTTGTACATGAGTGACTTGAGTTAAAAAATAGGCGCATAAAATTCTCTCAAGCTAGATACTCAGCTACCTAAATTGTGAGGCACACTTTAGCCAGAGACAATTTCATAGAGAGGAGAAATGTAGCACTGCTTTACACAAGTGGAAAACAGCCTTTATACCCTTATTAAATTTTCAAGGAGTTGCATGGAGATTTAACCACAAAGCTCACATTATTTAGGGGATTTAATTATTGTTTGTTTCTTTCCTTCGTTTTCTGTCTTCAAATAAAAACATATTTCATTACATGGTGTGCATTAATGCTTTCAGGAAGGTTCAGAGGGGAAAATTCAGCTTTTCACAAAAATGAAATCATGTTCCTTGTTTTCTACACAAATTAAGAAAAGCCATGCTACTCTAGGATTGGACATAAAAGGGAGAGGAATATTCAGGTGGCTTCTTTTCAGAGTACTTTACAGTAGCTAGGGCTTTCAAATGTTTGAAATTTGGGGAGTACGAGGTCTGGTCCCACAGAAAGAGGATGCCATAGCCTAAGGACATTAGTTCCTAAATACAAAGTGATCCAGAGTCACCTAGTAAAAGTCCTTAAATGCAAAGGTTTCCTAGGCCACTTTGGAAGCCAATCCCTAAAACTTGGACCCTGAAAAATGTCTCTCTTGGAATCCTTTGCAGTTTACAGACACTTGCCATTAACTATTTTTCCTGTCTGTGTGTCTGTCTCTATCTATCTATCTACAAATATATACTTTCTTTAAAAGAATGTTATCTTAAAGCAATTTTTTCTCTAAGTATACCCTGGGTAATACAGTCAGAGTATCCCTTCTCCAAAATGCCTGGGACCAGAAGTGGTTTGGATTTCAGATGGTCTAATTAGAGATGCTCACCTCGCATCTTTAAAGAAAACACTTAGTATGCCTGTGAAAATTGCAGATTTTTTACATTACTCAGTCAGTTCACTGGAAGAGAAAACCAGGATTCTTCCCTTTTAAAAACTACGAGTCTTACTCCTACCAAAGTTTCAAGATCACTTCCATAAAGAGGTTTTATTTTCTTTTTCTACTGCATTGTTAATTTCTTTATTAACACAGAATTTCTCCTTCACATTTTGATTATTAGATGAATAGAAAGAAAAAAATCCCCTCAACATGTTCTCAATGACCTTGAGGTTTTGCTAGACATGCCAAGAAACCTGGGGACACTCTGCACTGGCAGGCTGACTTCTGGCCATTTTCCATTTGACAGTCCTTCCTTTATCAGTGAGGAAATGGGACTTGTAAATGATCATTGGTGTGCCAGATCTCATGGTTATAAAGCCTCAGAAAGTTCTGCAGACCACACTCACCCTCCGTTACGTGTTAGTGTACTGATTAAGTCTCATTAATAGAATATTAGCAGACATGGTGTGAGTGTCTTCTAGGCCTGGAATTTTAAGGCAGACATTCCTTTCCAGTTTCGTCTCTATCTCCAGTTGAATGTTAAGGACTTCAAGACCTTAAGGGGTGATGGAGCCACAAGCGAATGGATCTTGGATCTCCAAATCACCAGGTAGAAAAAGACTGTTTAGAAACAAGAAAGATGCACACTAGATTCTTAAAAGGCAAAAATATATTTTTACTGGGCTAAGCTATCAAAATTTTGGGATTGATTGCGTACAACAAATAATACTCTTTCACTAGATAAATATGGTTTCTTCTTTCCAAATGTAGAGTGAGCAAAACTAACTCAAAATATGAATTTTCCCATAGTTTGGACTTCAGCACTCCACCCGAAGTCTGATTTCTTCTCATAATAGTTCTGTGGTCTTACAAAAATTATTTCACCTTTTTATGATTAAGTATTAACAAAGTTCTGGAGCCTGATTAATTAGAATAAAAGGATTTCATCGCCTTTTTTAGCAAATATCATACTCCATATAACAGTTAGCACCTATTAAATGAATTAATCATCTTCTTCAAGTACAAATGCTTTGGCACTAGAACTGCTAACCCAAATAATTGAAAGTTTTAATAAAGGCCTTGGATGTGCCATAAGAATTCAGTCATACTGCTGGAAATTATATTTATGCATTTGCTGTTTTAAAACATACATTTATGTACCTATTGCTACTGTACACTAACTTCAAAAAACAAAAACAGATGTTTCATTAAATCACTGGAATGAATACAAATATCAATTAGCAAATCACAGAAAATAGAAATTATCTCTTCAGTGCAATTCCAAAGCAGATCAAAATAGATAATGTTCACTTCTTGAACTAGAAAATCAGCAAATGCATCTCAAATGACAATTTTGAAACAAAACTTTCATTTCATTTATAGCAAAGGGTGCTTTTTCCTTCCTTTAACAAATCAGCATCGAGTCTGTACAACACGATGCCTTCTCATAATGCCATGCATCTCACTCAATAATTCTTTCTTATTAACTGCTTGGGTACAATTTATTTTCCTCTCCGGCTACGAAGATGCGTGAAAGTGCAGCACACTCTGGCTGGAGCTGATAAGCCGGCCCACAGCCGAAGCACTGCTGGCCTGATGAGATTTGTAAGGAGACAATATTCCACTGGCTTGGAAAGCTATGCTGTATATCAAACCTATCACAAATAATATCTACAAACAATGCCTTGATGCATTTGCCATCTCTCATGGAAAGCTCTCTGCTATTCTTCTGAAAATGTAGCTGGATTTTTTTTTTTCTGTTGTGGTGAAGACATATAAACTACTTTTTAAAAAATCCTTGCTTTTGTTTACCTTTTTTTCAATAAACGTGGTAGTCTAAAGGAATAGTTTTTAAACCTTAGCTTTGAAACATACATTGCTATTGTTCAAAAGAGGATGAATTGCCCATCCTTAGGGTTAGAACAATTTATTTCATAAAAAAGTAAAACAGAAGGCAAGGAGTGCTCAATGCAGAAACATGTCAGAATCCTACAAACTGAAATTCTCATTAGAAGTTGTCTGATGCTCTTCAAGCAAGATACCTACACAGAGGAAAGCAAATGCCTCTGTTCAGGAAATCTACACTTCCTCTGCTTAGAATAAATATTATTTTCTACATTATTTTAACACCACCCAGTGGTGTTTCAAAGGCCCTCTGAGCTATTTAATCTACTATATTCCTGAGTCTTTCTTTTTTCCAAAGAAAAAGACAATTTTAAGAAAGTATTATTTTAAAGACACACCACTTTGAGGAATCCAAACAGATGATACACTAAATATGTCCATTTAATGAATGTAATGTATCATTTAAAGGAAATGAGCTATAAGGATGATATTTAGAAAATACTTTGCAATTTATAATACACTGATATATACCTTCCAAAACATTGTGATATTTTTAGTACTACAATTACCTCCTAAGGCCAGAGTGTTTACTGAACATGTTTCACATACATTACTTATTTAATATCTATGAGATTTCTTAGAAAGCAATATTCCATTAGGTCAGATAAATCCCTGCTGTATATCAAGCCTACACAAAAAAATCTAAAACAATGTTTTTCTCCCAACTTTCACACATAGAAAACTACCAGCTGTATGCTAAAATAGAGGTTGGTTTATTTATTTATTTTTTCCTTTTTAAAGAAAGAATATTGAACCTGAGTATCAGGAATTCTGGTGATTTGCCTAAAAGCAAAAGTAAGGAAACAAATGTATATTTTGAGCACTAAATATAGATATGATAAGAGTCTTGTATCTTAGTGTATGCCTTTTCGATATGTTATAGCTATATGAAAAATGAGGAAAAATAAAACCAAAACTATAGACAATTTCCCCAAAGACACATATTAGAAGTTAGCTGAGCTGGAATTTAAAACCAGATTTGACTAT
>RJWT010014498.1:0-21027 GCA_004365215.1 Cuniculus paca | reverse complement strand
GTGGTCTGAAATGTGACCTGAAGTTTTACCCTATTGAAAAAAATGTATTTGAGGGATGTTGTGTAACCCATAAAATGGGGGGGGGGGACAAAGACTTGCCCGTGACTTCTGTGGTAAAAACCAACCTCTCTTACAGTACCGTGTATACCTAACTTAGTAAAACACTGTGAATAGTCTTCTCTATTCCACCTGTTTCTCTGAACTCCTGTTGTACTTACTCTTCAGTACTTTATTCTCATTGACCAGTTGTTTGGAATTACAATACATCTATACAATAAAATCATTAAGATCTTACATCATTAAAGAATATCACATAAGAATGGAATAGAATTACTTTGCCAAGCTGCTATAAACATTTCCTCTAAGGGCCGGGGATCTAGCTCAGCGGCCTAAGCGCCTGCCTGGCAAGTGCAAGGTTGTGAGTTCAATCCCTGGTGCCGCAAAAAAAAAAAAAAAAACATTTCCTCTAAAAGGAAGTAAGTTGTATATGGAAATACCTGCCCCGCATACCTAGGGAGGCAGGCAGAGTGCATAACACCCTACATTCGTAGAGGCGTTCACAGGGACGCCAACCTGACAGTAGTGGTTGAGTGATAGTGTATTTTTCCTGTATTTACAAAAAAGAAAAAGAGCCTGTGTTTCTTTTGCCATCTCCTGCCGTCCTCTGTAAAGCCACCCCAACTCAGGGCCAGCTGAGTGTGGACTCCAACCTCTACAAGCTACAGGCATGGTGGTATATGTCATGATTCCAGCACTCAGGAAGGCTGAGGCAGACAGATTACAAGTTTGAATCCAACCTGACCTACTTAGTGACTTAGAAAGACCCAGTCTCAAAATAAAAAAGGAAGACTTCTGGGAAGATAGCAAAGTGGCAAGCAGCACAGAAAGAGCCTGTCTGAGATTTGATGTTCAGACACTGGAATATAGCAACTTGAGGAGGAGAAGGAGGGAAGTGCATCCCCTGGACCCAGGAAAGATCTGGAGCGAGAACTGAAGCCCACGGGGAGCGCGAAGAGGGAGGTAGCAGGCAGTACCTTTTCTCCAAGTCGGGACTCACTGCGTGGGAGGAGCCGTTCAAACCTGCAGACACATGGAGGCTTCCATGCAGAGAGGGCAACAGAGTGGTAGATGCCATAGATGCGCTGCCTGGTGAATGGCAAGAATTTGGCCATCCCACAGGAGAGAGCCATTGGCCGGGAGCCATCTTGAAGAAAGGCCAACTGAGCTTGGAACGCAGAACAACTGCTGGCGCCATCTAGTGGCTCCCATCTGAGTTCAAGCCCACAGAAGGTGTACTGACTGCTGCAGGCTGAACAGGTCTGGTTCCAGCCTAATCACCAGAAACCAGCCTGAACTTCGGGGAAAATAAAGGTGCAGGCTCACTGAGATTATCCACTATCTTGCCATAAAGCTGCTGCTGACTTTCTGGGACAAATCAACATGGATCTGGACTCTTGTCTCCACACACTGTGTACCAGTGAGCAGAGACAAACCTGGAAGTGAACTTTTTTTCTCTCTTGTTTTTTCTCTTCATTGTTTGATCTTGTTTTTATAAGAGGGTGAACATAGTTTCTTGGTTTTTTTGGTTTTTTGTTTTGTTTTGTTTTGTGGTTGTTCTCTTCTGTTCTCCCTTTTATTTTTTCTTTTTCTCTTTCCATCCTGTCTTCTGCACCAGTGTTACGGTTTGTGTTCGGATTGTACCCCTCAAGCCTCATGCTATCATGGAGGTGGCTGAATCTAACATCTGTGATTGGTTTGTTGTCTTGCGCTGGGATTGGCAGTGTGAGTGCTGCAACCTGCCTGGGGGCGGGAGCTGGCATACAATATAAGGGCAAAAAGGAGGCATGCTTTTCCCTCTTTTGCCCCTTTTGCTCTTGTCACTGGCAGCTGCCATGGACAGTTGCCCCTCAGCCATGCCACCCTGCCTTGAAACCAGCTGAGTATGGACTGAAACCTCCAAAAATTGTAATCTAAATAAACCTTTTCTTTCCTAATTTTGGGCGTCAGATGTTTTGTCTCAACGAGAGAAAAGTAACCAAGACAACCAGTTTCCCAAAGTTTTCATGATCCTCCTTTGTCCTCTAGCCTTACTTCTAATCTCTTCCACTTCTCTATTTCTGTTTTTTCCCCTAGCCCCTTTTAAATTTTCTCCCCTGAGGGGAGAGTTGGCATATTGAGGGCTTATGTACTACGTACAATATTCTAGTTCATTTTACATTTTGTTATATAATCACAAATCTACTTCATAGATTTAAGGTGGTAAATTAATGGTTACCTCAGTTTGTCATTTTCCAGGCTGTATTTGATGCTGTTGTTATTTGCCGATTGTACCGCTTTAGCCAAAGTGACATAATTGTTCTAATCAGCTGCTCTTTCAGGTATGCCAAGACTGAGATTGCCTAAAGGTCATAGAAAGTACTGTAGGTCATAAAAAGTACCAGTGCCAATAATCAGGGGCTGGGCCAAGTAGGCAGCAATTTCTCATCCCCAGTAAATTCAAGAAGTGGGGTCTTGCAGCACACTCAAAACCCAAAAGCTGGCTACACCTGAAGACAGCTCTGAGAAGTAGTTATTTCCCAAGGGTTCTAAATACTAGCAATAAAGCTAACCACCATAGGCAGTTTATAACCATCAACCCAGAAATTAAACTAAAAAAAAAAAATGAGAAGACATTCTCATGGATGTCTGGATGCAACCCTAGACATCCAGTTCACCAAAGGCAAACCTGAGGGACACTGAGGTGGAACAATGTGAAAGCTACCTGCCTGTCATCTCTGAAGTGGTGACAACAAAGCAAATGAACAAGGCTCTAGGAAAACATCAAATCAGAAATAATGTCTCCAATAACTACAGGAATGGTGACCACAATGAAAAACATGCTTAGTGACTCTAGAGCAGATACATGTAAAAAAAATAAAGGTGCCTAGGAAAATGATGGAAACCATGAATGCCCAACCTACCAAAGAAATAGAATTCATAAAACAGATTCAAACAGATATCCTGAAGATTAAAAATTCCATTGAAGGTATCCGCTACAGAATAAACCAATGTGAGGACAGGATCTCAGATATAGAAGACAGGATTATGGTTAGCGATCATGAAAGATTTCTTTAAAATACCACAAAAACTGAATCCAGCAGCTGCTAAATGATGCAAAGAAGAATAACAAGATTGGAAGGAAAAAAAAAAGATTGGAGTCAATGAAAAAGCAAGAGATAGCACAAATGACATAAAAAACCTATTTACAGATGTCCTAGTGGAAAACTTCCCTGGTAGGGAAAACCAATTTGACATACAGATAAGTGAGGCATGTAGACCTCCAATTAGCCATGATCAAGAAAAATCTATAGCAAGGTATATAATAGTCAAGATTCCCAAAATTCAACACAAAAACAAAATAGTAAAAGCTGTTAGAGAAAAGACTCAAATCACCTATAAGGGAAAGCCCATCAGTATCACAGCAGATGTCTCAACACAAGCGCTCAAGTCAAGAAGAACTTCGAGTGATGTATTTCAAACCCTAAAAGAAAAAAATCTCCAACCTAGGTTGATGTACCCTGCAAAATTGTTTCTTTCTTTTTGTTTTTGTTTTTTTTTAGTTTTAAAATTTTACTGAAATTTCAGTTTGGAATTTAACAATTTAATACAATATTATTTTGAACATTTTCTAGTCAGTATTTTCACTCGTTTTACATGATCACTGGGCATAAAGTTTTAAGATCTGATACTCTAATTTTCCATGAATTGCCAATTACAAATTCATTAAAATATTAGATACTTCTCCAGTTGCTCTTATCTCAATATTTCTTCTCCTGTCATATCATAAGAGTTAGACTCTTTAGGATTTCTTGGATCAGGCATAGTATAGAAAGGTCTTACAGCCAATGGATATTTATCAAGAATATAAAAATCTGTGTCATACTTTTCCTTCACCAAACGACCCAACAGTTTTTATTTGGTGTACTCAGATCTTCTTCATCTCCCATTTCAACTCCAGCTTCTCTAGGCATGGCCAGTGCTTCGCAGTATTCTAGTCTTAAAGTTGGCTCCAAAAACTTGAATGGTTCACATGGAAATTGTTTATTCACTGTTTGAATTTTAGTCTGATACCTTTCCTGAAGTCCTTTGAATATTTGTACCAAGGTGTCAGCAGTTTCTTTGAAAACTGCGTGGTAATGATAATTAAAAGCCATTTCAATTCCAACCCAACAAATTCAGTTAGGTGTGTGTGGGTATTGGAGTCTTCGGCTCTGAGAGCTGGTCCAATACAGAAAACCTTGTCAAAATCCACACAAATGCGGGTATACAGTTGCAGGGACTGAGCTAAGTATGCATTATTCTTAAAATATGATGCAGTAAATACACTGGCACCTCCTTCTCTGGCAGCTGAAATAATTTTAGGAGTTTGCATTTCCACAAAACCTTTGTTAATTAAAGTTTCTTGGAAGAGATGGCAGATGCCAGATTGGAGGCAGAAGATTGCCTGACTAGTTGATGTCCTAAGATCAATGACTGTGTTGTCTAATCACGTATCTTGGTTAACCGTAGCTCTTCCTTCCTCTTCTCCTACCTCAGGTTGAACAGCATCACCCAGCTGTAGGGCCAGGCGGGGTTCAGCCAAACTAATGACATAAATCTCCTCAATTCAACATCTTGCTGTGTACAGCTTCCCATTTTCTGATTCACTTTTCTCACAATGCCTTCTACATCTACGAAGCTTTCTTTGTTGATGTTGGCAGCAAGCTTAACCATCTGCTTGCTTGCATGGTCTCCCACTGCAGCAGGAGCCTGCACATTAAACTGCTGCTGACGTAGGACTAAGAAACACTGCTTCCCCTTAGCTCTGCTCGTATGCACTCTTGTATGCACCCAAACGACCTTATCAGCTTTTTGTACTGTCAAGTCTTTAACCAAAGCCAAAACTCGATCTGGTTTTTCTTGTGATTGTATCGTCCGAAGATATTCCTTATCTTTCTTTAGCATCGTCTTCTGCTACATCCATGATCTCCTGCCCTTTCTCCTGAGTCTTGCGGCTGGCGCTAGCACTGGGAATGAGGACACTGAACCTGGAGTAGACACCACCCTCCCTCAGAGACTTCTGTAGGACCGATCAAGGAGCTTCTCCCTCCTGCAGTCTCCCCAAAATTATGTTTCAAAATTGATAAAGAAGTAAGTTGCTTCCATTACAAAGAACACCTGAGGAAATTCATGAACACCAGATCAGCACTCCAAAATGTTCTAACGGACATTCTAGAAAGAGATAACAAGGATTATAACTCCATGAACACCAACAGAATGAATCTACTAGGTGAGGCAAACCAACAAACAAGGAAAAACTGCCAACATCACAAAAATAGCATGACAAAAATAAGTCAGGACATACTGGTTATAACCATCAACATTTACTGTTTCAGCTCAGCAATCAAAAGAAACAAACTGGTAGAATGGATCAAGAAGCAGGATCCAACAATATGCTGCACACAAGAAACCCATTTAATTCTAAAAGAAATTCAAGCTGGGCTTGGTGGCTCACGTCTGTAATCCCAGCACTTGGGAGGCTGAGACTGGAGGATCGTTGTGAGTTTGAGAACAGCCTGGGCTACAAAGTGAGCTCAAGGCCAACCTGAATGGCATAGTGAGACCCTGTCTCAAAAAGACAAGGGCCAGGGATCTAGCTCAGTGGCCTAAACGCCTGCCTGGCAAGCGCAAGGTTGTGAGTTCAATCCCCAGTGCCACCAAAAAAAAAAATTTAGATAAATTGAGCATGGCATTGTATTGTGTTCCATGTAATACTGAGGAGAATTAAACTTTTTCTAACCTCACCTTTTTCCTCCAAGGGTTTCTGAATTATTTTCAGGGATTTGATAAATGAACTTTTTTTTTTTTTTTGAGACAAGGTCGTGCTATGCAGTTCAGGCTGGCCTTCAGTTTACTTTGTAACCCAAGCTGGTCTCAAACTTGGAATGATCCTCCTGCCTCAGCCTCCCAAGTGCTGGGATAACAGGCATGCATCACCACCATTACCGGCTGACCTTTGTTTTTTTTAAATACTGGAAATCAAACTCAGGACCTTATACTTGCCAGGCAGGCACTGTGCCCCTGAGCTATATCCACAGCTGATAAATGAACTTTCACATTAAAAGCTTTTTAACAAGAAACCTACAAGCTATATTTTTGAAATCCATAAAAACGTATCTAGTAATATTATGAAACCAGATGCTTGAATTTAAATACTCAAAAAAATACTACCAGCCGGGTGTGGTGGTGCACACCTATAATCCCAGCACTCGGGAGGCTGAGACAGGATTGTTGAGAGTTCAAGACCAACCTGGGCTACAAAGTGAGCTCCAGACCAGCCTGAATGGCATAGCAAGACCCTGTCTCAAAAAGACAAGGGCTGGGGATTTAGTTCAGTGGCCTAAGCACCTGCCTGGCAGGCGCCAGGTTGTGAGTTTGATCCCCAGTGCCACAAAATCAATCAATCAAACTACATATTTACCATTGTTGCCAAGAAAATTGTACTTGAGAAGAAATTAGTTATGTTTTTTTTTAAGGAATTAGGTAGTGGTGATGTTTATGTGAATGTACTTAAAACCACTGAATTGTATATTTAAAAAGTGTGAATTTTATGATACATGAACTTCGTCCCAATTATTTTCTTTTTCCTTTTTTTTTTTTAAGACTGGGTCTCACTATTCAATTCAGGCTGGCCTTGAACTCACTTTGTAGCCCAGGCTGGCCTCAAACTTGGAGCAGTCTTCCTGCCTCAGCCTCCCAAGTGCTGGGCTTACAGGTGTGTGCTACCACACCTGGCTTTCATCTGTCTCTTATTTTGCTCTTTATTTATGTGTTGGATTTCTCATGCAAGAGAGACCAAGCAATACTTAAGCTCGTGCATCTGATTTATTTCATTTAATGTTGTGGTCCAATTTATTCCATTAAACCTTCATTTCAGCAAAATGAAAAACACTTTACAGTTCTCCCAGGCGTGGTGGCACATATCTGTCATCCCAACACTCAGAAGGCTGCGGCAAGATCTCAAGTTCAAGGTCAGCCTGGATTACATAGTGAGTGTAAGGTCAGCCTCAACTACATAGTGAGACCCTGTCTGCACTGAAAAACACACAAACAAATCACCCCCACACTACCAATCACTCCTTCCTCTGCTGTGACCTGGCACATAGCCCTTCTGTCTGTAACGGAGGGAATCATACTCCCCTTCGTATTCCACAGGGTGTTAAGTGGTTGTTTTTTTGTTTTTGTTTTTAATATTGCTCAACCTCTACTGTCAGGCTGCATTGTGCATCCATTTTCCAACAAGTAAGTTTGAGAAGCCGCTTAGGTGCCCTCACCTGCTCCCTGAGGGCAGGTTGGGCTGGATGTGAGGAGGTTTGTGTTTAGCTTTCTTCTGCTTCCTGTCTGTCTCTTTCCTTGTCTTCCTCTTTCTCTGTTCATTGTGGCCACTGGCCTTCGTGTGAGAGCACATTTGGGTGCCGGGCTGCCAGTGGGAGGGATCTTGCCAAGAGCAACTGCAGGGCGGCTGGCAGGGACCGGCTCTGTGTGGTAGGATCACCACAAGCTCTTAGTGTCCAACAGTCTTTTCCTTAAAACAAAGGTCTCCTTCTGGGAACGGACCAGGTGGATGGTGCGAGGGCAGGCAGGCAGTGTAAGCCACCTTCAGCCCCCTGCCCTTCCTCTGCTGGGCCAGGGCCCCAGTTCCAGAGCCTCTCCGCTCCCTTTGTTCCACAGCACACACTGCCCTCTGCTGTTGGAGTAAGGAAGGGGCTCTGCAGAGTTGCCATCGCTGAGTGAGAGGAGTGCCAGGGCCAACTGGCCACGCCTCGCCCTCGCTTTGAGAGACACCCTAGTCTTCCTGGGCCTCGGGCACAGGCTGGCTTGCGCCTCGGGGTCTTGCCTGCCTCCGCTGCTGCTCTTCCTTCTTTCTGTGTTCTAAAGAGTTGCATCTTTGCCAGGCCTGGTGGCACATGCCTGTAATCCCAGCACTCGGGAGGCTGAGGCAGGAGGATAGTTGTGAGTTCAAGACCAGCCTGGGCTACAAAGTGAGCTCAAGGCCAGCCTGAACGACATAGTGAGACCCTGTCTCAAAAAGACAAGGGCTGGGGATTTAGCTCAGCGGACTAAGCACCTGCCTGGCAAGTGCAAGGTTGGGAGTTCGAGCCCTGGTGCTGCAAAAAAAAAAGTTGCATCCTTTACTTACCCTTTTGTGGGTCCCAAGAAGGAGCATAGGGAGCAGTGTGAGCTCAGTCTTCGTAAGGAACAGGGAGCCCCTTGCTCTGGGCGCCCCCTGGTCAGCAGCTGTTTCCCGGAGCTGCTCTGCTGACACCTGTAACCCAGGTGGATGCGTGTCCCTTGCTCTGATGTTTATTATGTGATTCCTGCCACGTGAAAACAGATCTGCGGTACACAGATGTTATTAATAAGTGACGGCTGCCGCATCTTTCACAGGAAATATTTACTGCTGTCTCCACTGTCACAGATGTCTCCTGTTTACTCACAGCTAGCTGGGCCGTCTGCCCCATTAATTCCAGTAGTGGCTCTCAGAGTGTGTGCTGTGCATCACGGAGCAGAGTTAGGAAACTGCCGGCTCCAAGTGCAGAGCACTGTGTCCCAGCGAGATAGGCCACTTACTTGCCATCAGCACTCCCTGCCCCACGGCCAGCTTCGCCCCCATCCAGCACTAGGAGCAAGCTGCCCTGGGCCAGCTTCCTTTCTCGCTGGTGTCTTAAAGCTGTTTATTCCTTTTGCATGTCTGTGGGGCTTGTGATTTTTAGTCCACCATCCAAGTTAATTCAGTGTGAAAGTGAGATGGTACCTTAAAGGAAGAAATAGTGGGGCTAGCATAGTTAGAAAACATAGCAGTTTGTCAAAGTTCCCAAGCCTGTGAGTCCTATAAATCCTGAGACTATGCTAGGAGCTTAATGCTTCCGAAAGTAGATGCGCTTAGAGCTGTCAGGAGGAGCCCTGCCCTTTAGGGTAGCGTTGCTCCCTCGGGGCCTAGTAGAGTGACTGGGTTACCTGAGAAAAGGCTGCTGGCCAGCCTAGAATTTGTGGAGCCTGCTGTGAGGTGGTGACAGCTCTGCAGTGTGTGTCCGGCAGTGGTCTCAGCTGGCCTCGTAGTGTATCCTTAGCTGCAGAGGCCACAGGGATGGCAGAACCTCCCATTGAAGTCACCTGCTGCACAAGGTGGGGCTGGCCATCAGCAGCAGGCGTTCTCATCGTCACCTGCTTCATGCAGTGGGAGAAGTTGGACTTGTCCCTGCTTCAGTGTGCCACCTGGCACCAGCAGTGGGTGGGTCTGTGTTTCTGCAGTGGAATGCATTCTTAAAACTGTTGGGCAATTGTTGCCTAGCTGAAAACCATCCTCGCTGGCAGTCCTAAGTTCAGATGACATAGTGGCTTCTTAGTGGCACCTGGCAGCAAGAGCTTTATTACTGTTCTTTCAAGGCCTGAATACCAGTGCAGACGAGGAGTTGGATTTTTAGTAGCTGTCACCTGGGAGTGTGTCACCTGGGAGTTTGAATACTCTTATCTCTCCAGGAGGTGCGCATGGCAGTCACAGTGGGAGTTTAGTATTGAATGCCATGTGGGCCCTTCAAGGTGGTATTGGAGCAGCAGAGCAGGACCTCTGTCCAGGAGGCCAGGTTTCTTTTTTGGGCTCCACCACTCTTAGCTGACAAGGGCAGTCACCTCCTGCTGTAAGGGTCAGTTTGCGCACATGCGAACAGAGAACACCTGTGCCTGAAGTGGGGGACACATGGCGGGTGCTTGATGTGTGGGAGGGTTTGCTGCTCTGCCTTCAGTACACAGGCAGTGGTCCTTTTCCTCCTCAGAGGCTGGAGTGATTGTCTGGCTTGTGTTTCAGTGATATTGTGGTCCAGATAGTGGATGCACGAAACCCACTCCTGTTTCGCTGCGAGGATTTGGTAAGTAGCGATTTCCGTCCTTTGAGCAGCAGAGAGGCCAGGGCCTCAGCGCCTACCTGCAGGCTGGTGCTCTGCTCTCTCCTCTCAAGGCCAGCGGCTTGCACAGTGCCACTGCTTAGACAGATGTCTTCTCGGGTGGCTGTTTCGTCTGCAGGAAAGCACACGTGCTTCCAGGGTTTCCATTTTAATTTAGAAGCCACTTTATTAATACACTTTTCCAGTTTCCCACTTTTCAAGACACTAATCAAAATAGCATTGTACTGATTTAAGCATATTCTCCTACTCTAACCACCTCTTTTCTCAATCCTTCTCACATAAGTTCTCTCTGCTCACACCCTGTTTACTACTGTTTGTGGTGTTTCACAAGCGAACTAAGTTCATAAAACACCACAGGAGTAGTAACTAAGCTGTAAGGGTCACATGAAATAATGTTACACAACATGAATTAATAAAACCTTGTACACATGTCAGGTGATGTTTCTGTTTGAGAACTGCATATAGTTACAATAGTTCAGGTTTTGCTTTTTGCTTTTTTTTTTTTTTCTTCCCTGAGACAGGGTCTCACTGTGTAGTGCAGGCTGGCCTTGAACTCCCTTAGGTAACCCTGGCTGGCCTCAAACTCACAACAGTCCTCCTGCCTCACCTCCCAACTGCCGGGATTACAGGCTTGCGCCACCACACACAACAGGTTTTTATTGTGTTTTTTTGTTTTGTTTTTTAAACTAGTAAATAACAAAAAGTTTTAACAGGGAAACCTTTTTCAGAGTTTACTGAAAGAATTATTTAAAATACACTGAGATTTTAAATGTTTATGTTAGAAAGTGATTTAAAACTGTTACTGGAGATCTTCAGTATATAATTAGCCCAGGTTTTTCCGGGTGTGCAAGGTCTTTCTATCTTGCCTTCCACAGGAATGCTACGTGAAAGAGATCAACACCAATAAAGAGAACGTCATCCTGATTAACAAGGCGGACCTTCTGACTGCCGAGCAGCGCAGTGCCTGGGCTGCATACTTTGAAAAAGAAGGCGTGCAGGTTATTTTCTGGTCAGCTTTGGCTGGAACTGCCCGGCTGAATGAGGACTCTAAGGTAACCTTTGCAGGGTGATCTTGAGGGAAGATTTTCTGCACATTAATGTACTTCATTTGTGTTGTTTTTGCTTGGTAGAGATTTAGTAGTTGTGCTTTTTTAAGATTTTTTTTTTTTCATAAATGCTCTGACAATAGGATGACCTGTAGCAAGGTCAATCATGAAGTTATTTTCTTTGTGGTTTTCATATAGTCTGACATCCCTAGTATTGGGCACTGATACTTTAATTTTTTTTTCTTAATTCTAGGCAGGAAGTTTTCTAGGAAGTTTCATAATAACCTTGTAATTGCTTTTAAGAGAAGTTAGAACAAAAGGGTACAACCGAAGGATGTAGTGACTTCTCGGGGCTTGATCCAAATCTCTTCACTTTGTTTTGAAAACAAAGAAACTAAGTACCCTTAAATTAAGATATGCCATGTTATTTCCCTTTAACCCAAATTTTACAAAAACAACTTAGGTCTTATTTTATTTTCCAATTAAAATAAGTATGAAGAGAAATTAGTAATAGAACTCTAAGCCTGGTACCACTTTTCCCCTGCCCTGCTTCCCTTTGCCACTGCTTAGACAGATGACAGAGAGGGACAGGCCACCTCCTGTGAGTCCAGCCCTCCCTGGGTGAGCTCGAGCTCCAGTGCCAGCCTCCCTGCCAGGCATGGCCTCTCCGGGTGACCTTCAGTGGCCAGCTGACTCAATTCTTTTTCTCTGGATTTGGGAAGTCCTTGCCCCTGGTCTGTCCCCTGAGGATGTGGCTTCATCTTCTTGGTTTCCTCTTTACAGCCTGCAGGTCAGATCCCTCAGAGGATGGCTCAGGCCTCTTCCTGAGCGCGGTGACTTGAGTGCAGTATGTGGGTGCCGGTGCCTAGGTCACATGGCAGAGACCCCACCTGCTTGTGATTGGGGTCCTCCCAGTTCCAAGTTTTGTACATTTATCCCCTTTCAGAGCTCTGGGTTGCTGTGGGTACTCTTACCCTATGAGCGACCAAGTCCTGCAGATAAGTTTTTAAAAAAGACTTCATTTTTTTCCAAGTTTATTGGTACATTTTGGGTATATATAAGGACACATTCGTCATAGGGAATTTGTTTTTGTACATGATATAACTTAATTGTTTTTTCTTCCCATTCCCCTCCCCTCCAATCCCTCTTCCCCTCCTTATTTACAAAAACTTTATTTCCAATTTTTCCTTCTTTGATTTTTTGTTTTTGTTTTTGTTTTTGCTTTTTCCTTGGTCTTTTTTTGTGCCAGAGTTTCATTACATGGTTCATCTGGCCTTGAACTCACTTTGTAGCCCAAGCTGGCCTCAAACTCGCAGCAGTCCTCCTGCCTCAGCCTCCCAAGTGCTGGGATTACAGGTTTTGATTTTTAAAATGATCAAGAAAAGTTTACACTGAGGGCACACTGACTTCTTTATGATCATTGTTCATTCATCATGAAAATTGCTTCAGTTTTATGGCTGTTTTACAAGCCAGGTTTCTTTTTAAGCTGCCAGAGGTGATCATGAAATCTAGTGTTTTATCTCTCCTCTCCTAATGTTTAGGATGTCTAAACACTGCGTCCCTCTCTGTCACTGTTAACCACCCTAACCCTAGGTGATTTAGGAATGATACAAGTTCTGTCTTATTTTCAAATCCTGACTAGTTCACCCTGGGGTGGAATTTTGCTGCTTCTGTCTGTGCCTCGTGGAGCTTTTTGATTTACTAAAGGCAGCAATAAGAGCGTAGCTGGGCTGGGGTGTAGCTCAGTGGTTGCACAAAGCCCTGAATATTCTTTCCAGCCACACACAAAACAGGAAGTAGTGGTTTCCTTAAACATGTAAAAACATGTAAAATGGCTTTTTTTGGGTTTTTGGTACTAGGGATCAAACTCACGACCTCGTGCTTGCCAGGCAGACGCTTATGTAAAATGGCTCTTATGTGACAAAGTATGCCCTTGTTTTGTGCAGAGAGTGTAAAAATGTTTTACTGTAATTGAGAAAAGTTTTTTGTTGTACAGCCGAGTGCAAAATAGTGTATTGCCAAAGAGTCACCGTAAGCACTTTGCCTTGCTCTGAGATTTAAGTTAGGAGCCTGGCGTAGTGGCTCACACCTGTAATCCTAGCACTCAGGAGACTGAGCCGGAAGGATCCTTGTGAGTTTGAGACGAGCCTGGGCTATAAAGGGAGCTCAAGGCCAGCCTGAACAGCATAGCGAGACCCTGTCTCAAAAAGACAAGGGCCAGGGATTTAGCTCAGCGGCCTAAGTGCCTGCCTGGAAAGTTCGAGGTCGTGAGTTCAATCCCTGGTGCAGCCAAAAATAAAAAAAGAGAGAGATTTAAGTTAGGTAAGCAATTTCTGTGAGTCTCTGTAACATTCAGAGGATACAGAAACAGCCAAATGTGTGCAACTCTGTGATCCTGCACGGAAGGCTTTGCCATCTGTGTGCGTGTGACTTTCCTCGGCTCGTTGAGTGTCGTCCCTCGTGTGAAAAGTGCAGTTACAGATTTGGGAGCTTTGGGTTTCTGTCGTTTCACCAGGAGCCAGGGAACAGTGAAGCGGGAGAAGCCAGCACAGCCGAGTCCACAGACTCCAGCTCGGAGGAGGCTGGAGGTGCGCTGGGCCCTCGCCCTGGCAGTGAGGCTGCCAGTGAAGACGACAGCGAGTATGAGGACTGCCGGGAGGAGGAGGAGGAGGACGAGGACTGGCACACGTGCTCAGAGGAAGGCAGCGGTGCTGAGGAGGAGGAGGCATGTGGCCCGGTCTGGCGGGAGAGTCCTGCAGACCCAGGGGTCTCGAGTGGGGAAGCCCCGCAGAGCAGGCGGCCTCACAACCTCAGCCACCTGGTGTCCAAGCAGGAGCTGCTGGAGCTCTTCAAGCAGCTGCACGGCAGGAGGAGGGTGAAGGCCGGGCAGCTCACCGTGGGCCTGGTAAGAGGAACTGCATGAGTGAGGGTCTTCACTCCCGTCCTTTGGCAGCCACACAGGAGCCCTCGAATCAGGCTGCTGTGCTGAGGATTACTCAGCCTCCTTTTTCCATGGCTTCCAGATAAGGCAGGGACCGTGCTCAGGGCTGTGCCGGTTCCACCACATCCTGAGCCTGCTCTCCAGTCCTGGGCCATGTGAGTTGCCAGGCGAGGCAGGTGGGCTGAGACCTTTCTGTGCTCCTCAGGCCTGGAGCCCAGTGCCCTGTGAGCAGCCTGTGCACCTTGCCGACTACACCAAACATCCCCTGTGGCCAGCAGGAGAATCCCAGTGCTGTGGCGAGGCAAATGGGACAGGTGTTTTGCTGCATAGACACTCACAGTAAACAGAAGAGAGATCACCTCTCCACTCATGCACCCCTCACTCTACAAATGGCAATGAAGGTACCCACACGTGAGGGGTACAGCATGGCTCCAGGTGCCACTGGCCTCTGTGAAGGAAGTGTGAGGTGTCAGAGACAGGGCAGTAGAGATCTCCTTCAAGAGGGCAGCACAGCAGAGAGGGGGGATCATGACAGGTGGAGACACCCCCTGCTCCTCAGTTCCTGCCGAGTCCAGCTTATCATGAGGGCTGAATGATTTTTTTTGAGACAGTTTCGCTGAGTAGTCCAGGCTGGCCTCCTACACGAGATTCTCCTGCCTCAGCCTCCCGAGTGCTGGGATTGCAGGCATGCTGGTGGTTCTTGTGCTGCCTTCTCTGGATGACTGGGGACGAGGAGCTGTGCGTTTGTGCACTAGCAGCTGTCTCTAGTCAGGCAGAGTGGGGTGTGAGTCCCCATGCTGCAGTAGGGCTAGCTTACCTGGGATGCGCATGGGGGAAGCAACACAGTCCCTCAGCTTTCTGGCCTCGTCCTCTGTATTGTTGCTAAAATATTCACACATGCTGCAAAGTGTAGCTTCACTACAGATTTCTTTCTCTTAACAGCAGCTCCCTCCTTTTCTGGCTGCCCTGCTCTGGGAGCCCAGGGACTGATTCATTGACTCATTCTCCAGACATCTGTTGCTGTAAACGAATCAACTGTGGTGGTCGTTCATGTCTGCCTGATGCCCGGCCCACCTGCCCCAGTGGGAAGGTGCTGTGGGGCGGGTGAATTGCCTGTAGGTTAATAAAACCTGTGAAAGTGTATGGATTGACCATTTGTCCCTAGAGATGGGCTTGGATAAATGCACCAGGTCCACAAGAGAAAGAAAGGTGCACAGCCCGAGTATCTGTTCCAGAGGTCTCGGAGAGGGCTGAGTGCATGTGCCGGCCTGTGTGCTTTGCACTGTCTCAGCATCTCGACGCTGCCTGGGACTGCTTGTGACTCCTGCGTCTCTTTTAGGTGGGCTACCCTAACGTTGGCAAGAGTTCCACCATCAACACCATCCTAGGCAACAAGAAAGTGTCGGTGTCCGCCACACCCGGCCACACGAAGCATTTCCAGGTAGCCCTACGAGCCGCCCCCGCCCCATTGCTCCACTCTGCTCCAGAGCTACACACCCAGCATGAGTGCCTTCCTTCCCTTGCAGACCCTCTATGTGGAGCCCGGCCTCTGCCTGTGTGACTGCCCTGGCCTGGTGATGCCATCCTTCGTGTCCACCAAGGCGGAGATGACCTGCAGCGGAATCCTGCCCATCGACCAGATGCGAGACCACGTCCCTCCAGTGTCACTCATATCCTTCCTGGGGTCCGGGCCAGTGGGGGCTTCAGAGATTTGGGGCAGTGCCTTCCAGTGTTGTGTAGGTCTGACCCCGTAAGAGGGAGGATCTGAAGTGGAGGATCGTCCCGCAGGAGTTTCCCGCTAGCTGGCCCAGGACTTCCAAGTTAGGCCAGCTCTCGAGTCAGCGGCGTAGTGAGTGTGGACAGAGAGGCCTGGGCCGCACACCCTTCTCACCCTGCCACTTGACTGTGAAGGACCCAGGGGACTGTGCTTCCCATCTGACACCATCCTAGGCAACAAGAAAGTGCTGGTGTCTGCCACTCCCGGCCACGCCAAGCATTTCCAGGTAGCCCTGTGGGCTGCCCCTACCCCATTGCTCCGCTCTGCTCTGCTCCGCTCCGCTCCTGAGGTACATACCCAGCATGAGCGCCTGCCTTCCCTTGCAGACCCTGTTCTCTAAAACAGGCGATGCTGCCTCACAGGTGCTGGAGACTATTAATCATTGTAGCTACCATGTGCCAGCCACCTGCTGTGTGTGTTCCTGACACTTACTGGGTAACACTTCTTACTCCAAGAGCAACCGTGAAGGCCAGGTTGCTGTTGTTGCCTGTTCCCTTCTGGTTGTATTTCAGACTGAGACACAGCAGGGTGAGATAGTTTGCCTGAGGCCCACAGCTGGGAGCTCTGCTGCCTCTCAGTGCGAAGTGAGCCTGTGCTGTGTTCCGCCTGCAGGACACCATGCGCTGCCCTGGCTGCATGGGGCGGGATCTGCCTAGCAGTGAGCAGGCCAGTCTGCTCTGTTCTGCAGGTGCTGGCAAATGAATGATAGGAGACCGAACCAGTGGCTCTCTGGCTCATTAGTTTGTGAGGAGGGTAAAATTCCATTCCCTACTCAGTTCTCAGCAAATCCCTTAGCCCCAGTGTTCTTTTTTTCTGTAAGACATAATGAGTAAAGCTGGGTGTGGTACTGCACATTTGCAATTACAGTGCTTTGAGAGGCTGAGGCAGGAGAATCACAAATTCAAGTCCTTCCTGGAGAAATTAACACCCTCTCTCAAAAATCAAAAAGGGCACAGGGAGGTAGCTCAGTGTAAAGGCCCTGGGTTCCATCCCAGGTATCAGTCTTTTCTAAAAACATACAAGAATTGATTTATACAGGCTAAAAATGTAAAACAGTACATCACTAAAATGGGACATGAAGCAGTTGTTGAAAATAAAGCACTAATTCTACATCCCTAGCCCTTTTTATTTTTTATTTTGAGATGTGTCTAAATCATTAAGTTACCCAGGCTGGACACTAACTTGCAGTCCTGCCTCAGCCTCACAGAATACTGGGATTACAGGTGTGTGTCACCACACCCACTAAAAGTTAAAATTTCTTTTATTTTTGTCTTTTTTTGTTTGTTTGTTTGTTTTTTGAGAAGGTCTCACCATGTAGTTCAGGTTGGCCTCAAACTCAGCAATCCTGCCTCAGCCTGCCAACTACTAGAATTACAGGCAGGTACCACCATGCCCAGCTAAATTTGAGAATAGAGGTTTACTTATGCTTTCTGCGATATATGAGCTGTCAGACATGTGCTCGGTGCTCACCGTTAGGCAGCGAGGTGCCGTGGAGGATGCACTCAGGTGGGCCCTGTCTTTCTAGCAGTATCAGTCCAGGGGACCTGGGACACTCAGGGACGGGGCGAACAGGGTACCGTGATGTCTAAGGAAAGTGCACATAAACAGAGATGACAAGAGGAAGTCATCTCGCATGGTCATAGGCATTAGAAACAAAGATGCCTGTGCCTCGTGTCTTCCACAGGTTATGTCACAGATCTGTAGTTCATTCGTAACACTGCCTCACTAGGGAAAGATAACTTAGTTGTTGGAGAATTCGTTGGAAGTGGCCATTGATATATAAGATTTTTTTTAAAAGGAAAAGAAACTGGTGGTTTCCATGAATGAGTAACCAGCCTGTCTGGGGAGGAGAGTGCGTGTTGAGATGGGGTCAGCTGCGGACGGTGGGCACCTTGACTGGGTCACGTTTGTCAGAACATTCCCCGGCGTGTCCTGGAAGCCACCTACGGCATCAGCATCACAAAGCCCAGGGAAGACGAAGATCCTCACCGGCCTCCAACCTCAGAGGAATTGTTGACAGCATATGGATGTAAGTTTTTTATTTTAAAACATGAACCAAAAGGAACAGTGCAATTAGTTAACAGAAATGGTTCATCAAACTGGGGAGGCAGTTTCTGAGAATTGATCCAGGGTAAGTGCTTTAACCCTGAGCCATACCCCCAGCTCCTTTATCTTGTTTTTAATAATATCCTAAATACTATTTTTCATCCAGTGCTATGTGGTAAGATCAGTAAGAGGAAAGTCCGCTTTGCAAAACCAGCCCCACATGTACCCTTTCTGAGGTCACCGTTCAGAATAGGATCTCTGGCAGTAGATTTTAAAGATTGCCAAATTGCTCTAGCTTTACTTTGTATTTCTTTAAGTACTAGTGAAGTTGGGCATCTTTGCGTATGTTGATTGGTTTTCTGTATTTCTTCTGGGATGGCCTTTTTCCATGCGTGAGTTCTTATGCACACTGTGTCTGTTGTTTTCCCTGATGTTTATGGTTTCTTTAACCCCGTAGAAGTTGATATCCTTCATAGACTTGTTTTCCTTTTGGGCTTGACTGGTATGATGTAAATTAGGATTTTAAATATTTTCTCCTAAAGTGAAAAGGGCTCCACACAGCTAGTGCGTAAGGAGGCTGAGTTTTGAGTCCAGCCTGTGTGCCGAAGCCCGTGTCCTTAAGCACTGTGTTCTGCCGCGGTCAGCTGGCTGAGGTCGCATTAAGGGGTCTTGATGTCTGCTTGGAAAGCTGGAAAAGCACAGGTGTATTACTAAAGAAGAAAGCTTGCTGCCAGGCATGGCGGTTCATGCCCGTGTTCCCAGCTATTGACGAGACAGAGGCTGGAAAAGTTTGAAGCCAGCCTGGGTAACTTGGTGAGGTTCTGTTTCTAAATATAAGATAAAAAGGATTAAGGATGTAGCTTGGTGGTAGAGAGCCCCAGGATTCAGCCCAAGTACTGCTAAAAATAAAATAAAATAAAATAAAATAGAATAGAATAGAATAGAATAGAATAGAATAGAATAGAATAGAATAGAATAAAATAAAATAATAAAATCTTGCTGTGCAGCATTTGGGTTTGCTGCTGACAATATTCTAGGGTGGCCTCTGGGAATCAGTGTTTCAGGTGAAGGAATCGAAGAACTTAGAGATCCTGTGTATGTGTCTCACGGTGTGGCACTGGGTGGAGTTTCAGATATCGGGTACAACTGTGTAGTCTGTTCTCCTGAGTGAGCACGCTTTAATGCCAAACAGAAGATACTCTACAGTGGTAGTGAATTAACTTTAAAAACCGAAGGAAGCGTGGGTAAGTGGCGTATCTGTGGGAAGGGCGAATGCGCACCACCTCAGGTGAATGTGCCAGCTAAAGTGCCGCACGATTCATTTCTCTGCAGCCATGCGAGGATTCAGGACGGCGCACGGCCAGCCAGACCAGCCTCGCTCTGCGCGCTACATCCTGAAGGACTACGTTAGAGTGAGTGAAACCTGCTTCCTCTCGCCCTTGATGAGCTGAATCTTCTTCACCTGCATGCTACGTTCATAGCTAAATTGCCGGCCTTTAGGTTCTTAGGAGAGAGTTTTTTGTTGAGATGGAGTTACAATGAGACTGTAGTTTCCATTGAGGGGAGTTAACCTCGTATAATTGCAGAAGGGGCTGATAACATATTTTGACAGGAACAGTGAAGCGGTTTGAATTCTGCCCTTGTCCCCATGCTGGGAATTGAACTGGGCCTTGCACTTGCCAAGCAGGCACTGTGCCGCTGAGCTATTTCCCTGGCCTGAATGAAGCTGTTTGAACCCTGTTACCACTGAGAAATGCTAATTCTTGCACCCAGTGTTCTGTCTCCTTTTACTTGTTTCCATCGTTTCCTGGTCTTCAGCTTAGTGTCACTGTCTGTGCCTTTCCGCCCGAACGTAGCTGATTACCGGAACACTAATAGCTGCCATTCCTGCTCAGAGCGCCCTCGGGACTGAGTCTCTGCACAGGGCTGTACCACAGAGGCCAGGCAGAGCCCAGGGGCAGAGCAAGCACCCCATGGACATAAAAAGTAAAAGCAGGTCTGTGAAGTGATACTGTTGTCATGTTACAAGTGAGGACACTATTTGGGGTTTTCTCATCACTAAGCACAGTGTGTCTTACATACTAATTCCCTGAGACATGTTATGTATGAAGTTTAATTTTTTCCAAAAATCAGCATTATAGCAGTTCCTGGTAATAACTAGTTGTGAAATTTGAACTTTATTCCCTCCTTTTCTCAAATCCAAATCCAATGAACTCTTTAAAGTATAGAAATGAAAGTAGACATGCTGTTTGACTTGGACTCAGAAAGAACGTAGTTACTACTGGATGGATGGATAATCATTTGTTCATTCACCTTTTAACTGTGGAGGGTATAGAGATGAGTTAGCAGGCCTTTAAAACATCTGGTGAGAAGAGGCCCTCTGGAGCCAGGCGTGGTGGCTCACACCTGTAATCCCAGCACTTGGGAGGCTGAGGCAGGTGGATTGTTGTGAGTTCGAGACCAGCCTGGCTACAAAGTGAGCTCAAGGCCAGCCTGAATGGCATAGTGAGGACCCTGTCTCAAAAACACCAGAGCTGGGGATCTAGCTCAGCGGTCTAAGCGCCTGCCCGGCAAGCGCAACATCATGAGTTCAATCCCCGGTACCGCAAAAAAAAAGAGGCCCTCTGAACCCAGGCGGCAGGCATAGTCCCTCCTGTGAGAATCTAAGGGAGCTGGGCACGATGACGCACACCTGTAATCCCAGCACTTGGCAGGCTGAGGCAGGAAAATTGCTGTGAGTTCAAGGCTAGCCTGGACTACATAGTGAGATCCTGTCTCAAAAAAGACCAAAGAGCCGGGGATTTAGCTTAGTGGTGTAAGCGCCTGCCTGGCAAGCGCAAGGTCCTGAGTTCAGTCCCCAGAACTAAAAAAAAAAAAAAAAAGAATCTAAGAGTTATCTTTGGGGCTCCCGTCCCCATGGTGCTGGAGATGGAACCCAGCCCATCGCACCTGCTAGGTGAGCACTCCCTCTGTTGGGCCCTAGGGACTTGATGTCACAGTGCTAGCCTGATATTCTTGTTGGTACAGTCAGAATCTTTGAGTTGTCCTGGTTTTGGTTTTGGAAAATATTTAGCAAAAATCTAATCATAAAAGCATACTAAGCGAGGCATGGTGGCTCATGCCTGTAATCCCAGCACTCAGGAGACTGAGACAAGAGGATTGTTGTGAGTTTGAGACCAGCGTGGGCTACAAAGTGAGCTCAAGGCCAGCCCAAATGGCATAGCGAGACCCTGTCTC
>RJWT010014497.1:0-21032 GCA_004365215.1 Cuniculus paca | reverse complement strand
TGACCTCCACAGTGGTTGCACCAGTCTGCACTCCCACCAACAGTGGAGAAGGGTTCCTTTTTCCCCACAGCCTCTCCAGCATTTATTGTTGGTGGTTTTCTTGATCCTGGCCATTCTTTCTGGAGTGAGATGAAATCTCAGAGTTGTTTTAATTTGCATTTCTCTAATGAGCAATGATCCTGAACATTTTTTCATGTATATATTTGCCATTCGTATTTGCTCAGCTGAGAAGTGTGTTTTCATCTCAGATGCCCATTTCTGGATTGGGTCTTTGAATTTCGAAGGCCTTATATTTTTTAATTCTTTATATGTTTTAGATAGTAGACCTTTGTCTGAAGGGCAGTTGACTAAAATTTTTTCCCAATTTGTGGGTTTTCTTTTCACTCTGTTGGAGATTTCTTTTGACATGCAAAAACTTTTTAACAAGACAAGATCTCAGTTGTTGATTCTGGGAAGGGTTTCCCATGCACTTTGACTTTTGTTCATGAATTCTCCACCTACCCCTATGTTTTCAAGAGTTCTACCTACTTTGTTTTCCAGCAGATTTAATGTTTCTGTTTTAATATTTAGATCATTGATTCATTTTGACTTCAGTTTAGTGTATGGTGATAGGCTTGGCTCTCTTTTTGTTTTTGGCATGCGGATAGCCAGTTTTTCCAACACCATTTATTAAAGGGGCTATCTTTCTTCCAGTGAACATGTTTGGCCCCTTTGTCAAAGATAAGGTGGCTGAGTGTGTTTGTACTTGGGGCTCTATCTTCTAATCTATTCCATTGATCCTCAGGTCTGTTTTGACTCCAGTACCATGCTGATTTGATTACAGAAACTTTGTAGTATAATTTCAAGTCTGGGATTGTGATGCCTCCTGTCCTGCCCTTGCTGCCCAGAAGTGCCTTTCCTATTCTGGGTCTTTTGTGGTTCCAGATGAATTTTCAGAATGCTTTCTCTAGATCTGGGAGGTATGCTAATGGTATTTGCATGGGAATTGCATTAAATCTGTATAATTTTGGGAGAATGGCCATTTTCACAATATTTGTTCTTCCTATCCATGAGCATGGAATGTCTTTCCATTTTCTGAGATCCTCTTCGATTTCTTTTTTCAGAGTACTGTAATTTTCATTGAATAGATCTTTTGCTTCCTTTGTTAGGTTGATTCCTACGTATTTCATTTTTTTGGATGCTATTGTAAAGGGTGTGGTTTCTCTTATTTCTCTCTCAGTGCGTTTGTTGTTTGTCTACAGGAATGCGATTGATTTCTGAGTATGGACTTTGTATCCAGCTACTTTACTGAATTTGGTTATGACATCCAGAAGTCTTTCTATGGAGTTTCGTGGGTCTTCTATGTAGAATATCATGTCATCTCCAAATAGTGATAACTTAACTTCTTCCTTTCCTATTCTTATTCCTCTTATTTCTGTCTCTTATCTAATTGCTTGGGCTAATGTTTCCAGCACTATATTGAATAGGAGTGGTGAAAGTGGGCATCCTTGTCTTGTTCCCAATTTTAGAGTGAAAGCTTTCAGTTTTTGACCATTTAATGTGATACTGACTGTTGGTTTGTCATAGATGGCTTTTATCAGATTGAGGTAAAGGCCATCTATTCCAATTTTCTGTAGGGTTCTTATCAGGAAAGCGTGTGGACTTTATCAAGAGCTTTTTCTGCATCCATTGAGATGACCATGTGGTTCTTATCTTTGGCTCTATTGATATGGTGTATTACATTTATTGATTTGTGTATGTTGAACCATCCTTCCATTCCTGGGGTGAATCCCACTTGGTCATGGTGTACAATCTTCTTGATGACTTGCTGGATTCGTTTGCCAGTACTTTATTGAAGATTTTTGCATCTATGTTCATTGGAGAGATTGGCCTGTAGTTCTGTTTTTGGTTTAGTCTTTCTCTGGTTTTGGTATTAGGGTAATACTTGCTTCCAGGAATGACTTAGGGAGACTTCCTTCCCTTTCGATTTCATTGAAGAGTTTGAGGAGTGTTGGCATTAAGTCTTCCTTGAATTTCTTGTAGAACTCAGCTGTGAATCCATCAGGACCTGGACTTTTCTTGGTTGGTAATATTCTAATTACCTTTTTGATTTCATTAACTGAAATTGGATTATTCAGTAGTTTTACATCTTCTTGGTCCAGTTTTGGTAATTGATATGTTTCTAGAAATCTGTCCATTTCTTTGGTGTTATAGAACCTAGGAGAGTAAAGATTTTCAAAATAGGAATTGATGATCTGTATTTCCACAGGGTTTGTAATGATTTCTCCTTTTTCATTCTTTATTGCATTGATATGAGTTTTCTTTTTCCTTTTTTTAATACAGCTGGCAAGCGGCTTATCAATTTTATTTACTCTTTCAAAGAACCAGCTCTTTGATTCGTTGATTCTTTGTATTGTTTTCTTACTCTCAATTGCATTAATTTCTGCTCTGACCTTTACAATTTCCTCCCTTCTTTTGGCTTCGCGTTTGGCTGTTCTTCTTTTCTAGATGTTTCAGGTGTAACATCAGGTTATATTTGCATTTGTTCTGTTTTCTGGATGTGGGAATTCACTGCAATAAATTTCCCTCTGAGGACTGCTTTCATTGCATCCCACAGGTTCCAGTAGGTTGTAGTTGTATTTTCATTTGCTTGTAGATATTGTTTAATTTCTTCTTTAATTTCCTCTGTGACCCACTGATTGTTCAGGAGTGTGCTATTTATTTTTCATGTGTTTATGGAGTTTTTGCAATTTCTTTTGTCATTGATTTCCAGTTTGATGGCACTATGATCAGATAGTATGCACGGGATAATTTCAATTCCTTTGAATTTATTTAAGCATGTTTTATGGGCCAATATATGGTCTATTGTAGAGAATGTACCATGTGAAGCTGAGAAGAATGTATACTGTGATGTTGTTGGGTGGAAAACTCTGTAGACGTCTACCAGGTCCATTTGTTCACAGGTTTGGTTCAGTTCTGTTAGTTGTTTGCTAATTTTCTGTCTAGTTGATCTGTCTCTTTGAGTCAAGGGTGTGTTAAGGTCTCCTGTTATAATTGTGTTATTGCTTATTTGATTTTTCATTTCTATTAATATTTGTTTTATATAGTTGGGTGCTCCCATATTTGGTGCACATATATTTAAGATTGTTATTTCTTCCTCTTGGAGTTTTCCTCTAACCAGTATGTAGTGACCTTCTTTATCTCTTTTGACCATTATTTGTTTGAAGTTCACATCATCTGTGAACAGAATAGCTACCCCTGTTTTTTTCTGGGTTCCTGTTGCATTGATTATTGTTTTCCATCCTTTGACTTTCAGTCTATGAATTTCCTTTTGGGTTAGATGGGTTTCTTGTAGACAGCATATGGTAGGATGTTTTTTCTTGATCCATTCTGCCAGTCTGTTCCTTTTGATTGGTCAAGTGAGGCCATTCACATTAATGGTTATAACTGATATATATTGGCTTGTTTTAGTCATGGTATCTTTTTTTTTTGCGGGACCTGGGAATTAACTCATGACCTTGCGCTTGCTTGGCAGGTGCTTAAACTGCTGAGCTTGAGCCGCAGCCCTTAGTCATGTTATCTTTCTGCAGTGGTTTCTTTACCTTTTCCCTCTTCCTAATTGTTTGCCCTGCTTGGTGTTCTTCCTCTGTTCATATTTTTGACATTGTAGCTATTTTCATGCTTATCTAGAGTATCTTTCAGTATTGTTTACAGGGTTGGTTTGGTGGTCATGAAGTTCTTCAGCTGCTCTTTGTCATGCAAGTATCTTATTCCTCCATCAATTTTGAAGGATAGTTTTGCAGGGTACATCAGTCTGGGTTGCAAGTTGTTTTCCTTTAGAACTTGAAATACTTCACTCCATGCTCTTGTTGACTTCATTGTTTGTGTTGAGAAGTCTGCTGTGATTCTGATGGCCTTTCCTTTATAGGTGATTTGCTTCTTTTCTTTCACAGCTTTTAATGTTGTGTTCTTATGTTGAATTTCTGGAATGCTGATAATTATATGTCTGGGTGTTGATTTATTTTGGTTATGGCTATTTGGAGTTCTATATGCTTCACTTATCTGTGTGTCCATTTCCTTTCCCATGTTTGGGAAATTTTGAGCTATGACTTCTTTAAATAGTGATTTTATATCATTTGTGTTTTCACCTTCTTTTTCTTTTGCACCTATTAGTCTTACATTGTTTTTCTTTGTGTCATCTTGCAACTGCTGAATTGCTATTTCCTGATTCCTTGTTATTTTTAAAAGATGTTTCCTTTCTTCCTCACTAGCTGCCATCATGTCTTCGAGGTTTGAAATTCTATTTTCGTATTCATTCAGGCAGCTTTGCCAGCTTTTGATGGCATTCTTGATTTCCTGGACATCTCTTTGAATCTGTTTCATGCATTCTAATTCTTTCTTGTATTCTTCATTCAAGGTTTCCATCCTTTTGCAGTTTTCCTCTATTTTTCCAACTATATCTTCTTTAGATGTGCTCAGCATCTCTTTCATTACATTCATCATCTCTTGTTTTACCTGGTAAATCATTTCTAACCTCAGTTCCTTTAAAGTCTCATAGAGGTGTTTCTTTACTTCCATTGCTATCATTTCAGAGTTTTCAGGTGTGTGGCTCATGTTTTCTTCTGTGTCCATGTCTTTTTGGCTTGTTTTGGAAGGGCTGGAGGTGCAAGATTGCATTTTTGCTCTTTTGTTTAGTCATTTTCCTGTATTCCACTGTGGGAGGTGAATCCTATATGCACAGTTGAGCTGCCAGGGCTAGGTGCTACTCACAATGCACTCCTTCAGCTCCAGCCAAGACTATCACTTTGGCTGTTTCAATGCTGTGTGGTGTCTGGGCGGAGCCCAGGCAGGATGTCAGGGAAGTTATGAATTTCCTGGGCCAATGGGGGAAGGGTGCAGACTCCTACCTGTCTGTTTGTAAGGTCCCAAGCTGCACAGCCAGGTGGAATTCGCTGTATGGACCCCCACCCCAAGTGAGGCCCAGAGAAGCAGCTGCCAGGCCCCTCTAGGTGAATGCTTGGGGCCTAGGCAGGACCCCAGAGATGTCCTGAATGGCCCAGGCCAATGGGGGAGAGACACAAACCAGAACCCCCACCAGGTTCCTGGCAAAGTCCCAAGCTCAATGGCTAGGTGGAATTCGCTGGTCACACCCCCAACTCAAGCCCGGCTCAGAGCAGCCGCTGCTGGACTTCCCTGGGCAAGCAGGTGGGAGTGCTGGGAGGACCCCAGTGATGCCCCAAATGTCCGTGGCCAACGGGGCCTTGGCACCAATTTCTATGATTGTGGTCGCCCATTCCCAAGATGCACAGCTAGGTGGGGTTCGCTGCACATGCCCCAGACTGGTCCGGAGCAGCCTCTGCCTTGCTTCTCCCAGTGAGTGTGCAGGGCGCAGGTAGGCAGGGCCCCATGGATACCCTGAATGATGGGGTGTGGACACAAACTCCTACCAGTCTCTTGGCGAACTCCCAAGCTGCTGGGCCAGGCAGAACTCACTGGTCGTGTCCCCAACTCAAGCCCAGCTCAGAGCAGCTGCTGCTGGGCTGCCCGAGGTGCGCAGGCAGGGTGCTGGGAGGAACCAGGGACACCCCAAACGTCCGTGGCCAATGGGGGCTGAATGCCGATTTCTGAGAAATCATTCTTAAAATTCATCTGGAACCAGAAAAGAGCTAGAATAGCAAAGGCACTTCTGGGCAGCAAGGGCAGGACAGGAGGCATCACAATCGCAGACTTGAAATTATACTACAAAGCTACTGTAATCAAATCAGCATGGTACTGGAATCAAAACAGACCTAGGATCGATAGAATAGATTAGAAGATTCAACCCCAAGTACAAACACACTCAGCCACCTTATCTTTGACAAAGGGGCCAAACATGTTCACTGGAAGAAAGATAGCCTCTTTAATAAATGGTGCTGGAAAAACTGGCTTTCCATATGCCAAAAGTAAAATTAGACCCAAGCCTATCACCATACACTAAACTAAAGTCAAAATGGATCAAAGATCTAAATATTAAAATAGAAACACTAAATCTGCTGGAAAATAAAGGAGGTAGAAATCTTGAAATCATAGGGGTAGGTGGAGAATTCTTGAACAAAAGTGAAACTGCACAGGAAACACTTTTCAGAATCAACAATTGGTATCTTGTCATGTTAAAATGTTTTTGCATGTGAAAAGAAATCTCCAACAGAGTGAAAAGAAAACCCACAAATTGGGAAAAAATTTTAGTCAACTTCCCTTCAGACAAAAGTCTTGTATCTTGAATGTATATAGAATTAAATAATATGAGGCCTTCAAAATCAAAGACCCAATCCAGAAATGAGCATCTGAGATGAAAAAACACTTCTCAGCTGGAGAGTTTTTGGAATAAGGAACCCTTCTCCACTGTTGGTGGGAGTGCAGACTGGTGCAACCACTGTGGAGGTCAGGATGGAGGTTTCTCAAAAAGCTAGGACTGGAAGTCCCATTTGACCTAGCTATTCCACTTCTGGGCATATTCCCAGAAGAACTGAAATCATCCTACCACAGTGATGTATGTGCACCCATGTTTATAGCAGCACAATTTGTATTAGCCAAATCTTGGAAACAACCCAAATGCCCATTGGTTGAGGAACGGATAAAAAAGAGGTGGTACTTTTATACAATGGAGTACTATTTAGCTATAAAAGATGATCACATTGAGGCTTTTATAGGTAAATGGATGTGACTTGAGACCATACTCATAAGTGAAATAAACCAAACACACATGTGTAAATACCGCATCATCTCCCTTGTGTAAGAAACTGAAAGACTCAATAAGATACAAAATTCCAGATAAGTATGAAGAAAAGATTCTGAAGTCCAATGGTTCTTTTATTCTTTGATTTGATTGGTTTAAGTCCCTGTCCTATTATTTGATTTCAATATGTGAGAAGATAGGAACAGCTCTTTTGAAAAATGGGACATGATGGTAGCCATTGCTGGTTTCTTGTTGTCTGACTTGAAGGCCTGTATTGCTCTTTTTTTTAAAATCTGGTTTTATGTTTCTTTGTTTTGTTTGAGTTTGTTTTCTATAAATATATGAGCAAACATTTTGAAGAAAGCAAGAGCCACTAGGGTAGCCATTGTTAATCTCCTGTTGTTATGTTTCAAAAACCTTTATAACTTGCAGTGTTCTGTTCTGAAATGCTATATTATGTTTGACTCTATTCTGTTTTGTTTTGCTTTGTTTTGTTTTGTTCTATTCTCTTTAAAATAAAAAAAAGAGCTGGAATAAGATGTTCAGCACTAAATGATACCCAGTGGCTCTGGGATACAAACCTATGATGTTGGTTGCCTCCAGTGTATATATTAATATGTGTATTAGGGCACTCATGTGTCCAAGAGCAGTGCATTAAAATCATAGATCAATGAACTAACCTCACAATCTTAAAGCATTGACAGATCACATCAGTTTTCCCCTGGTATGATAATGTAGCTACTAACTTTATTCCTCCAATAGGACTTGAGGGTGTAATGTGGCACATTAAATCTCTTACTAAATATACACAAAGAGGATATTTCATTATTAAATTCAGAAGTGAAAAATGATGAGAAAAGCCATTCTGTAAAACTGCATGGCCCTAGGTATTCTAACAGCAGCACAATGTTGTGTGTACATTTCTGACAACTCTGCAAATGTGTCTTCTGCATTACACTGTTGGGGCACAATTATAATATAAGAACACATTTATTAAATAGCAAGGTTATAGGTATTTCATGAGAGTAATTAGAGATCTCTGACCAAGCTTCTGCTGAATTTAATTGACCTTGACTGTGTCCAAAACACAGCTACATACCTCTGATAAACAGTGAATCAGAGTAATTGTCTATACCTTAACGTACCCTGGGCTAGTCAAGAACACCTTTAACTATGCTCCCCCTGCAAGGGGCCCCTCCCCTTGTTCCTGGAATGTTTATACTCACCCTGTAAGAGTTTCCTCCCCTGTTCCCAGAATGTTTCTACACTATGCTCACACTGTAATGGCCTGATCCTCATGTTTCCTGAATGTTTCTATATTATGATAAACAATTAGTTTGTTTCAACAAACCTGTTCAAGACTAGCCTGCCTGTCAATATATGACTCAATGCATGTAACCAATTATGTAATGTTTTGTCACTTGCTTTGTACCTCCCATTTCTAAATTCTATAAAAATGAATCTCTCTGTAAACTCAGGACTGTCGCCTTTGGGAACTATCCCATAACAGTCCACTGGCATGAAGATTCAAAAGTCCACTGGCGTAAAGATTAAATGCTGCCTTCTTATCTCCTTGGTGCAAAGGAGACTTCCTTTTTGTTTGACTTGGGAATTCTCACAATACCACAATCTACATTCACAAATTGATATAGTGCCAGACTCTGCCATAAGCTTTAGTGACTGATTAGTATGCTGGTTCTCTAGAACAACCTGATAAAAAAAAGATTCCCATTTTTCTGGCTAGGGTGCTGTGCATTGGAATTCTTTTCTATTGCATGATTCATTGTTATTGTGTGTTAATGTCTCACATGTCCTTTCTGTCTCTGTAGAGCTTAAGATATTGTTGGGAAAATGGGACGCAAAAATAAATTAATCACAATTATCCCATGTGTCATAGTATACAACATACAGCATAGTAAGTACTATTAGAAAACCATAGTTGAGGTCCTTTGTGCATTCAGATCATAATAAGATAAGCTTTGAAGAAGGGACAAGACCTCAACAATGGAAGCTTTAATAAATGACTAGAAATTAAGGTAAGAAGCCCTCACTGCTGGCTATGGCCCATAGAGGTAAAGCGAATATAGATTCTGCCATGAGTGCTGTGGGGCTTTCAAGGACATATGCAGCATTAAGGTTGATCTAGGATCTTGTGTTCTGGTTATGATATAGGGGAAAGAAACTCCTAACCTGCTAGATGTCTGGTACAAGTTTGTGTTCTGTAAAATCAAAGAATGAATTTTAGGAATAATGGAGGTTAAGAGCAGAATAGATTTATTGTGAGAAAGAAAGCTCCTGTCTGAGAGAAGCGCAAGGAGTCCAGAGTGGGTTGCCAATGACCCCACCTTTTGTAGGGATTTTTATAGAGCAAAACCACAAGGTGAGGTGGGTCTAAGGTGAGAAAAAATGGGAAATCACAAGGTGGGCATGAGGTGGGGCAGAAGTATGGTCAACCAACAAGATTACAAGTGTAACTGCTCAGGTAAAATTGATTAAATCAGAAACAAATGAGGGAGTAAGTCATGTAGCAAGCAGACACGAATACAGAACCGGGCCTTTTCCTGTAGGGGTGAGTTAGTGGCTCCTTCTGGCTTCTTCAAGGTTATTGACACCTATTTATAATATCGGTCCCTGATGTTTATCCATGGGATGTGTTTGGGTGTGTTTGTTTTATCTTTTGTCCTGAGGTCTGGCCCACAGCAGGAGGTATTTGTTTCCCCCATAGTTCCACTGGCTTCTTCCAAGGCCTAGCCCAGTCTGACTGCCTATAATATTTCTATCTAACTTAGCTGCGTATAACAGTAAAGGACGTCTTGAAGCCCTTTTTGTACTGACCTGTTTATTATGGCTTTCCAAATGAACATCTTTTAGTTTTAAATTGTCTAATATTATTTACTGATATTTCATAAAACATCCTGGTTTTTCAGGATCAAGTTTGGAATGACGAACTAGCACCAGTGGAAGTCTTTTTATGAATTTAAGGACATTAGAAGCATAGCCCAAAATTAAGACATTCACATCACATTTTAACTAAAACTCATATTTTCAGTAAAACTCAAATTTTCCATTTCTCTGAAAAATACTTGTATTAGAGTTTTGTGCATTCAAAAAGATGTGAAAGAGTCATAGGTCTGCATGCTAAAATTTTATGGTATAATTATAACTAGAAAGTAATTAACTAGATCTTCATTATCAAGTGAAAACAGAGAAGAGAAGAAACAACAATTGTCTTTAGATAAACATCCTGAGGTCTTTCTGAATAACAGCATATAATTACTACATGACATATGTATGCAGCTGTGACTGAAGGAAGAGAGGACGCTTTGTGCTGTTGTCCATCTTTTATCAAGCAGCTTATTCCATAATGCTTACTAGTAATGTTAATAGCTAACATTTACAGAATATGTGTGTGCTGTCCACTGTCCTGAGCTTTATATGTATATAATAGCATTTACTTCATTATTGAGACAATATAACTTGAGGTGTAGTCGGGTAAGAAGTGAAGAACATGAAGAACTCTTTTGAGAAGTTTGGCTGTGAGTGAAAGAAAAGTTGCAAACCAAAGTTGTGTAAGATTCTTTCTTCCAATTTTTCCCTGTGCAAACACAGGCATAGATTGTTCAAGTGAGCCAACCAGCCAGAAAAGGATTTCATGACAGTAAAGGAGTCAGGAAAGGTCCTCAATTATCAGTTATATGTAACTCCTAATTAATAAGCAGAATTCTATTTTATTCTAATCTATTTATTATCAGAATCATGAAAGTATTTCATATCCATTTATTGACTTCAGGGCAGTAGATCATCTTTGTCTAGTTGACTGTACTATTCCTTCAAATTAGATAAAAATAGACTGAAAGAAACCCTTTTTTAGATTTCTGAGAGAAGGCTGTAGAAGGCTAACTTGTCTTTGGATCTCTGCATCACTGAGGTCAGAGAGAAGTCATCTTCACTCTAGTTTTTATGTTATACAGTACTGGAAAACTATTCTAACCTCAGTAAGTTCTCAGTAAATATAAACTAATGAGATAATTTACAGGGCATTCAGTATGTATCAGATGCTGAACTAAAACCCTGTATACACTATCTAATTTTATCTTTACAACAATGCTAAGAGATACATAATATTGTTATATCCCATATTTTTGAGTCAGGGTCTCACTATGTAGTACAAAATGACCTCAAACTCAGAAATCTTCCAGCCTTCTGAGTGTTGGCATTCAGGAGTGCAATCCCATGCTGCTATATCTATTTTTAAAACGTGGAAATTTAAGTCCAATTGAGTAAAGTAACTTTCCATAGGTTATATTGCTATATTGAACCTTGTCTTTGGCTTCAAATCCTGGATTATCACTCTCCTCATCTGTTATAATACCTTGCTTGGAGAGGGAGTAGGGAAGTATACAAGGGAAGGCATGGCTTAAGATCTCTAATTATCTGTTCCTATCTAACTTCTGATTCAGAAACAGAAAAGATTCTATTCAAGCCACTATTAACTGGGTCTGTATCAGGGAAGACTGTGAGTCACTTTGTGACTCATTGACAGCAGGCATGATTTTGTTTTGCCAAGAACCAAAGTGGCTGAAATCTGGTTCACTGCCACCATTTAAAAAAAATCCATTTTCTCAGGTTCTAGTACATCAGAGGTAAGTGACTGCTACAAAGCTACTTATTAAGTCTTGAATGTAAGCAGTATATTGGGATATTTAAGACAAATTACAATTGTCAAAAATTCCTTTGTGGTTTCATCTCAAGTCGGTGAATGAAGATAATTCAACTCTGTTTTTCTAGGAGTTATAATCTTAATATATTTTTTTCTCTTGGCCTGAAACCATGAAGTATGGATTATCTGCTGAATGCCTCCTTGACAGATTGAGGAAACATCTCAAATACCTCAAAGTAAAATCCTGTATGAACATATACCAAGCATGATCATGCTATTTCCAAGAATAATGAATATCTTTCATAAAGATGAGATATTTGTCACAGAAAAAAATACTGTGGATTTAGAGACCTAGAAAACTTTTAGAGAAGACAACTTTCTTTGCTGAGATTCATCAATCATTGTCAAAAAAAGGCAATTCTGTGTTAAGAGATAAAATAATGCAAGAGAAATAATTTCAAGAATTCACTCTGAAATAGAAGGAAAGATTAAAAATCAAAACTCAGATGAAACAAACAAACTATTTTTCAGGCTCTGCCACTTTTTAATAATACTAATGACTGTCCTTACATGTTTATCACCCTGAAATGTGTTTGCATGCTGATCATTAATCTATTTTGAGACATAAGAGACTAAGAAGTGAATGTGTTTCTAAGTGTTCAGTATACTTCTGTTGCCCCTCAGAGATGGCTCCAATAATCACTTGGAAAACTGAAATACCATCATACTTATAATGAGAAATCCTGCAGAGGAAGCTTTATTTCCATCGATGCTCTCTTATTGAGTTATACTAGTGTCCACTTCTATGTGAACTTTAGCATGAAAGATGAAAGTGGTACAAGGACATTTTGGAGAAAGGAAGTTTTGTAGTCTCAACCTTGAGTTGAAATAAGTTATTTCTTTAGGCATTTTAGCACAAATATCATTTCAAAAGACAACAGGCCAGAATAAGGTTGAAAAATCATAGCAATTTTTTGTGACAGCAGTTGAGATGTTGATCACATTAAACAAGATCATCAGACTGCATTTTGAGTGAGCCCTGAGAACTTTTGGGAGCATGTGTGTCTTTGTGTATGCCATACCAGTGCCTGGCTCTTGGATGTTGTCAGTCTGATGGATAGCTGATGCTAAAGCTTTAGGTGCAAGGACAACTGGAGGTAGGAAAGGGTGGAAGTCTTGACACATCTCTGGTTAATCTAGGACAATTTCACTTGGATGGGGTTCACAGGGTCTTTGGAAGGTACAGGATAAATGTGGCACATTTTTCCTAGAAAGCCAATTTTACAAAAGATGTGAGGATGAAAATTGTTTTTCTTTATATTAAAAAGAACAAGATAGGACAGCCAGACACCAGCCTTTTTCTGTGAGTCAGCACCATTCACAGACTATGAGGGAAGAGAAGACATCAACGAGAAGCAAGCCCTCCCTGTGAGTCGGCACCATGTATGGGCTGCTGGAGGGAGAATGAGATGCCAGCCTGTTCCCATGAGTCAGTACCATTCATGGGCTTTGGGGGAAGAGAACAAGAAGTCAACAAGGAGCAAACCCTCCCTCCAAATCAGTGCCATGTGTAGTCTGTTCAGGAGAGAGCCAGTTGCCAGCCCCTTTTAGTGTGTGGGCTGGGAAACAAGAAGAGCCTACCCCTCACCACCACCATAAGCAACAAGCTGATCCAGAGAAACAGACTGTGTTGATAGCTATTGAGGTAAAATGCAATTTAATGCTTGTAGTGTTTAGTGTTTCACTGACTTTGTAGGTCTAAAACCAGTAGCCTGATCATCTATTCGGAGGATAACAATAAGCAATGCAGGATCTATGGGGATCTCCTTCTGAAGGTGGTAGCCATTGTTAATTCCCTTTCATCTTGTTTTGAAGTCCTGTATCAATTTCATTCTTTTGTTGGGTTGGGTTTTATTCTGTTATGTTTTGTTTGATTTTATTATATCCAATGGCATGAGCAGCTATTTGAAAGATAACAAAATATGGTAGCCATTTTGGATTTACTATTATCTTGTTTTGAAGTCCTTTATTGCATTCATTGTTTTGTATTTATTGGTTCTATTGTGTTCTGTTTTGTTTGATTTTTAGTATATCTGAAGGTATGGGCAGCTATTTTGAAAGAAACAAGAGGGATTATGGTAATCGTTGATTTCTTATTGTTTTGAAATCCTGTGTCACTTACACTGGTTTGTTTTGATTGGCTTTGTTTGGTTTTATTTTGCTTGGTTTTATTCTCTTTAAAATAAAAAAAAGAACATCAAATGTATTGTGAATTGCAGGACAGAAATTGAATGATCTTTAATATAAATCTAGATATTTGAAAGAAATAATAATTTTATAGTAGGTAGATTAAGGCTATCTCTCCCACTCAATTCCAGTGAATAGGTAAAAACTTTATTCTACTTTCAAATGCTCAATTTTTTTTTTTTTGGTACTAGGGATCAAACTCACGACCTTGCCATTGACCTAAATCCCCAGCAAAATGCTCAAATTTTTGAGCAATTAGATACAATCTAATAAGAACCCCAAAATGATTAAAGATTTCTTATTGATTAAAACAGAAATTTTAAGCTGGATTTTAAAGTTGAAAATGTCAGCCCACAAACTGAATCTGAGAAACATGTTTTTTAATATGTTAATTAAAAAAACTAGTTGTTAGTATTTATAAATCAAAGCCTTACTAATATTCTAGTTTCTTTTTTTTTTAAAGTGTGTGTGTGTGTGTGATTTTGATTTGGCAACACTAAACATAGTCCTTTGTATGGCAGTGTTGAACTAGAGCTAATAGAGCTGTTACATTCACACTGTATGCTTCCAGCTCACTCCAGTTCCAGTGTTACTTATTTCTCTCACTAAGTCACCTGCATGCTTCTGGTAGATTTTTCTCTTTGTGACCCTTCCATCAGATAACACATCTCTAAAGTTTTTCGTGTGGTTTTATCTTTATAGGATTTGTTCTTTCTCCTCATTTTGATTGTGCGCCTTCCTGATGATCATGATATCATGGAAATCTATAAAGAGATCTAGATTCTTTTGTTTCTGAGGTCTAGTCCTTACTTAAATATTAATTTTAACTATATAAAGACAAGTTGCCATACATAGTGACTGTAATAAACACTGAGGCTAGAGACTGATGTGTGCTACTCTGGTATCAGGAATCTAAAAAGTTGCCCATCTTTGCTATTCATCTACTCTTTGCCTAGGTAAAAATAATTCTTTAAGTATTACCATTCATTAAAAAATTAATGTGAAAGGAAGCAAGGAAAAATTTTCATATAGGGAGAAAATATAGATAACTCAAGTGCTCATTAGTTTTGATGTTGAAAAAAGACTTGTTGGTAAAGAATAGGGTCCTTGGGTTGCAATTCTAACTGCACTAACTGTACATTATCAGGCAAGATAGCTACATTGGTGGTGCTCAGTTTCCTCTTCTGGTTTTGATGTTTTAACACTTATCCTGTCTGTCTTACAAGCTTACAGAGAAGTGGCAATGTATTAGAAATTCATAAAAGCTTTATAAATTTAACACATCATATTCTTATGAAATTCTAAATGTTTGGGCTATGTCTAGCTAATTTTCTTTTCACTGTGACCAATATAATCCCCAACACAATCATGTGCTAGTTGTTATATTCCCAGTGGTGATGTAGTTCAGTTTTTTAAAGACTGAAGAGAAAATTCAGTTACAACAAAATATATCTTTATTGACCAAATTGGGCTTTAAAATGATAACAGAATACCTTGCAGTCCCTTGTTCAGTGAATACCAGAGTTATCTATCACTAGCTCCAAATCAGAAATAATAAAGTTATATAAAAATGTTTGATTTTTATAGGCTTGGAGGTTACTGGGACCCAGCTTTATATTTTATATTTACTAAGACCATTTTTCATTCATGCAGTATGGATTTGTGAGGGTCTTTTTCCTTTCAGGCAGTCAGGAATATGAATTTGTTTTATATTGATCTACTTATGGGAGTTGGTATAACACCATCCTTTAACAGATATGCTGCTGGTCATCTTGTTTTATCTTTTATAAAAATTTTAATGTTTCTCATTGTTCACAAAAATATCGGCATTTCTCCTTCAACAATTCTGAACAAGTTGTTTGATATTTTCTAGCTTAGCTCTTAAATCTTCTGTGCTGTGTATTTCAAAAAAAGAGACATTAGGGATTCTATAATCAATCTCATTCTTCAGAGCTTTCAAAAGAAAACTTTAAAAGGCACTAGACTTTCTGTAGTCATGGAGGATTTTGGATTTACATTCATAGAGATTGGGTTTGGCAATAAGCCTTTTCAACAAGAAAGCAGAATATCGTTTGTTCTGTTACACATAGTGTCTTGTCATCAGAATTTTAAAAGGCATTTTAAAGTTTGAAATATGGAATTTAGGACCATGGATGTGCTATAACTTGTTAAAATAATTTTTTAAAATATTCCATAGCAATTTCTTTGAGGAAGCTAAGAAACTGTTAAGAGATTTTTATTTTAAATAGATTTACTTGATATAAGTATTACCAAATTACACTGTAGGGGACACGGTATTATTTTAGACTATTATGTTTATAAACATCTTACTAATGATTTTATATATATGTATATATGCCACCTGTCTACATGTGTGTATTTCTGTGTGTGTGTGTGTGTGTGTCTGTAACATCACTGTCAGTTGGTATAATGGTTGATACATTGTGTCATCTTGAGAATTTAGAAATTTAACTAAGCAACTCAGCAGGGAGCCAAGGTCCTTACTTTGTCCTCATTCTGTGCAAGAGGAGGGTTGGAAGATGTGAGTGCTACACCCACCCTAGGAGGTGGTCGTCTGCTTACAATATATGGAAGGAAAAGAAGCTTGCTCTCCCCTTCCTTTCACTCTTGCTGCTTTTGCTGTCTTATGACGCCTTGAAGTGCTTCCCCTATGCCGTGGCACTCTGCCTTGGAGCCAGCTGATTGTAGACTGAAGCATTCACAAACTGTTAGCTAAATAAACCCTTCATTCCCTTAATTTTGTGTGTTGGGTAGTTTGTCCCAGAAACAAGAGAAAAGTAACTAAGACAGTTGGTTATAATTTCCTGTATTTCTTGAAGTGTTTTTCTAGAACATTGTTTTCATGAGTGCTTCCTTAAAGTAGGACTCAGTGATGAACTGAGTGTTAAAATGATTTGGAGTCAACCTACCTTCTGGTCTCTCTTTGAACTTGGTTCTCTATTCCCCTGGTTATATTTTGTAGCCAGAAGTAAGTAGATGACATTAAAACCAAGAAGGCAAATGTCATTAATTCCCTAGCCATAGATGATATAGTACTCAGCGGACGTTGAAATTCACTGTTTAAGCCTCATTGGCACTGGTTATGAGCACCAGCTGGTCCTCCTTCACTAGGACTAGGGCAAGCATATAATCTACCATCTCAGTTAAGATACAGAGTGAAATGGAAACAATATTAATAATTATACTTGACAACAGGCATAACTGGGAATGTGTTGGGTAAATAGGGTCATGTAGTCTTCCTAAATTTAGCATACCTCAACTTTAAGACCTAATTTACACCATGATTTCTCCATACTAATGTTGCTGGCTTCCCTGCCTAGATACAGTTTTTGACTGCACTGAAATCCTTCTTTTACTAAACATACTATTTTTCTACCTTGTCTTAATACTTACTTAGGTACATTCCATATCTTGCCTGTTAGGCTCTAAGTTTATGGGTACATGATCTAAATTTATACCAACTTCCTATCTCAAGCACCTATTCATATTACTTGGTTATGGTAAGTACTAATAAATATTGTTATGTGAGTGAATAAATGAGTTCAACATCAAAACACTGAGAGCCTTTTTAACTGTTACCTTTGTTCTTCTAGTTGACACTCAAGTTATTTTACTATCACATAACTTTCATAAACTTTATGTCCTATAGGCAATTTTGACTCTATGTTTTGTGTTGGTTCTGTATAGATGTGTTTTGGGTCTGTATCTTCATCATTACTGCTTTCAAAGTTCAGGTTTAGGGATTTAATGTACTGTAGCCTTATAGCTAGTTACATAGTTTTAAGTTTATTTTTTTCATTTTTCATTTTGAACATATACCTATCTAATATCCTAAAATAGAATTTCAGTGTTTCCCGCACTTTAGAGCTATGAATTGTTTCCAACAGTTCATGAGCTTAAATTCATACTCCTTGAAATTTCAGGCCCTTTATTAAATGAATATAATTTGCAGAATCAACCCTGCCTTTTGAATTTTTTATTTGTTTTCTTTAGAATTAGTCCTCATCATTTCATTCTTTTGCCTAAACACCAAGTTCTAATCTGGTTATTTCTTAATTTTCCCCTATGTATTTTTTCCTTCATGTCCTACACTATCTGCCATCAAACCATTTGAAATTCTATGAATATTTAAAAGTATCTATGGTTTTATATGTGATATTTATATTGTCTAGAGAACTTTTGTTCTTTATATATTCTTATTCTTTTGCATTTATCATAGTCATTATTTTTGTGATCTTTTACCTTCATTTCTCTCTACCCTCAACCACTGTGTGTACCAGTTCTCTGAAACAAAGTGAGAAATCAGGCTGTGTAATTTGTACCTTTAGCTCTGCATATATTCACTCATCTCTCTCTCTCTCTGTCTGTCTCTCTCTCCCTCTCTCTCTCGCTTTCCCTTGGACAATTCATGGACGAACTTGGAGGCACATGCCAAAATCTACTTCCTAATCATTTGTTCCATGAGTATATCTTACCTTCTTGTAGGTCCACTTATTGGGCCATATATTTAAAAATGTTCAGTATTTTAGCACCAATTACCTTACATGTATCATTATTTGAATGAATTTTCTGGCTCTCTCTCTGGATTTGTATTTTCACTTTAAATTACAATTTGCCCATAATTCTCATAGACAAAACAGTTATTGGAGTTCTGGACAGTTACTAGAACTATAGCAAAACATTCTAGATTTACTAGTATATGTTCTTGTTTTTCCCTATATGACTCTATAAGATTGGAGGCAGGCTGGGGTTCTGACATAGTTAAGCAATTTGAAGACTCATCCTTATCAGATTCTCTTCACTAAGGAAAAGTTTAACTCCTTTTAACAAAGAAAAATAATAAAACAAAATAGACCTACCTGACACTCAACCAGTTATATTACCAATGGTGCAGACACTCATTATGGGAGGGACTTTTTGGGGTCAAAAAGTCTGCTCCCTCTGGAAACAGAAAAGGAAACTGAGGGAGGTGTGTGTTGTTATTTGCTATTCTCAAAACTTTACACCTTAGCAGCAGATCTTGGATGAACTCTCGAGTATTTCAGGACAGAAAGGGTCAAAAGGAAGTATTTTTGCACTTTAAGAGTGTTCCAGAATAGAGACCTGGTCCTGTGTGAGAATGCCACTCAATTTCAAAGGTGATCATGATAGTGAGCTATGGAGCAGGACAACCAACCAAGAAGCCCTATAAGAGAGGATTAGAGAATTGATTGTTGGTAGTTGGCCCATGTAATGCATCAGGTCACAGAGATGTAGCTGTCAGGTAACAGGAGAGTCAGTTTGTTTCAGTTTGGTGTTACTGGGGATTCAACCTGGGGTCTTTGCTCTAGGCTACATTTCTGTGCTCTTCTTTATTTTTTATTCTGAGATAGAGTTTCACTAAGTTGCTAAGTTGCCGAGGTTGGGTTCAAACTTGTGATCCTCCTGCCTGATCCTCTCAGAGTACTAAAAGTACAGGCATGATCCATCAGGCCAGCCCCAGGTGAGGCCTTTCTAATCTGTTTCTTTATTCTTTGCTGATGTGGTGTTTTGGGAGAAGAGGCGATAACTCAATGATGAGGTAACTAAATGTATTGCAGCTGTCCTTCGCTGGGGGCTGTGAGATTGGTTCAAGAATTATATAAAGGTCTCCTGAAGATGATTTCAGGATTTAAAAAGTTACACATGCAAAAATAATGTTGAAACGAAATTGGAGTGTCTAGAATAGTACATGTGATTTGGACTAGGCTTTGAAATTCCTATTTTTTGTTAGTAAATGATGGTCCCATGCAAGGGCCTCCTCTGTTACCTCTATTACCAGTGAATGTGCTGTGCAAACTGGTCCTGCCAAGCTGCCAAATATACCAGAATTACTTTTTCCTTTTACATTTCTGTACGGTTTGGTTAATTTTAGTAAAAATGAATTTTTATTCAAGCAGCAAAGGCTTTTTGTCCTATTTAAAGTTGTCTTAAATGTTGCAACAGAGTCTTTGTCAACAGCATACTATCTGGTGGTATTTTAAATTAATATTCAATTTGGACCCAAAAAAGAAGTCTTCTGAAGGAAAGTGCAGGCAAAGGGGAGAAAGCTGTAATGAATTTTTACAGGCAAATTCATTTTCACACAGATCACACACTTTTATGCACATAAACGCAAATACAAAGCTTTTAGGAAAATATTGTATATCTTATTTAATATTTATTGAGCCACTACCATATTCAAGGGGCTAAACTATTTGAGATGTAAAAAAGTTTATGGTTTTTAGGGCAAATTCTACATGTACAGAATTACATATTATTCATTAATTCATTTACTTAACAAATAAATATCAGTGGAATACCTACTGTAGCCAGGCCCTATGCTAGTGCTGGGAGTATATGGTAAATGAAACCAGATGTGTTGTACAGATTCATGGGACTTACTCTTTATGGATTTGAATCATCTCAAATCAGATGAATATGTAAATATTTGTATAACTACAGCTGAGATAAATGCCTTCAAAGGAACTAGTCTGAGATTGCAATGGTGGTCCGGGAATGAAAAGATTTTGGAATTGAAATTCAAGGACAATTACAGGGTAAAATGAGAGTATCTTAAGGAAGATACTAAAAAACTACCGTATAATTAAGGAATAAGAAAAATGAAATTTGGGTGAGAAAGTCAGAAAATCTTTGGTAGGAGATATTGAGTGAATATTGGAGAATGAGTTATAAGTTGTATAGTTTGAGGCCTGTCATTACTTTTCTCATTGCTGAGACAAAATAGCTGATACCCACAAGTTAAGGGAGGAAAGGTTTATTTAGCTCACAGTAGAGGTTTCAGACCATAATCCACAGGCTCCAAGGTAGGGTGACACATGGAAGAGTAGCAACGGTCCATGTCAGTGGAAAAGAGCAAAAGGAACAAGTGAGCATGAGACAAGCCTCTTTCTGTTCTCTATATTTGTTTTGGTTACTTTTCCTTCGTTGCTGAGACAAACACCTGACACCAAAAGTGAAACAAGGAAAGGTTTATTTAGCTCACAGTTTCTGGAGATTTCAGTCCATAATCAGCTGGGTCCAAGGCAGGGTGGCACGGCACAGGGACAGCACTTCAAGGCAGCAGCCAGAGCAAAAGAGGGCAAAACGCAAATCTCTTCTCTATCCTCAAATTGTACACTGGCCACCCCTCCCCACAAAACCTTCAGGGTGGGTGTAACGCTCACAAAATGTCCTTGCCCTCCTTTGCACAGGATGAGGATATTTACAAAGTAAGAACCCTGGCTCCCTGCTGAGTCTCTCAGTTAAACTTCTAACCTTGTCAAGTTGACACAATATATTAACCATAAGAATATTGTATCAAGTCTGCTGGGATTAGGCAGTGCCAATCCAATCAGGGGGATGATCCAGCAATCGCCCATCTTTAATCTCAGCACTTTAATCCCAGAATTA
>RJWT010014496.1:0-21032 GCA_004365215.1 Cuniculus paca | reverse complement strand
CATAGCTTGAAGAGAGAGGAAGCATCCCAATCAGATCCAGATAAGTCAAGGAGGTTAGAATTATTAGACTAGGAAATTAAAACACCTACAACTAATAGTCTAAGAACTCTGGCGAATAAAACAGACAGCATACAAAACCAGAGAGATGGAATTCCTAAGGATGAACCAAAAAAGAAATGGTAGAGATCGGAAAAATTGAAAAGTGAAAAAGCCAACACTGTAATACAAATGAAGAGTGTTTTTGCTGAGTGTCTTGGAACCTGGACATGGCAGGGGAGAGAATTTCTGACTGTGAGGGCACCTCGGTATCCACCTCCAAAACTGAAAAGAAAATAGGAAAATACTGTGGGAGAAAACCCAGAACAGAATATCCAAAAACTAGGGAATGACTATGAGAATATAGCAACATGTAACAGTGGTGCCAGATGGAAAAGAAAGCCAGAAAGGGCACAGAGGAATATTTGAAACAATAATGAGTGAGAATTTCCCCAAATTAATGTCAGACATGAACCAAAATCTCCTGGAAGCCCAGAGAATATCAAACAGGATTAAAAAAAAACGAAACAAAAAAGCAAACAACTAAACATATTATATTCAAACTACAGAAAATTAAAGGTAAAGAAAAATCCTAGAAGAAGCCAGAGGACAGACTAAGTTACTTATAGAGGAGTGAACTTAAGAATTATACCCAACTTTTCAGAAATTATGCAAGTGAGAAAAAAGTAAAATATTTAGACCATTAAGAGAAAAAACCCACCATTTATGAATTCTGTATCTTGTGAATGTATCCTTCGAAACTGAAGGAGAAATAAGAGTTTCTCAGTAAAAGAAAAACTGAATTTGTTGAATTTTTTGCCAGTAGACCTAACTTGAAGAAATGGTAAAAGAAATTCTTTATGGAAAGAAAAAAATTACATAGGCTAGAAACTTAGATCTACATAAAGAGTGAAAGAGAAACAGGGAAGGAATAAGTTAAGGTAAAATTTAAAAAAAAATTTTTTTGCTGAGTCTGGTGGCGCATGCCTATAATCGCAGCACTCGGGAGGCTGAGACAGGAGGATTGTTGTGAGTTCAAGACCAGCCTGGGTTACAAAATGAGCTCAAGGCCAGCCTGAACAGCATAGTGAGATCTTGTCTCAAAAAGATAAGGGCTGGCATAAGTTTTTATTTTTAATTGATCTGATAACTGTGTGTTCAAAATAATAGGAACAGTAGTATTCAATTATATAAAATATATGTGTAAAATAAAATAAGTGACAACAATGATACAAAGAATATGAGAGAGAGGAATTAAGATTTTGTTTTTTTATACAAGGTACTCCCACTACCTGGGAAGCCACATAGTGCTATTTTACTTATCTATCTTTTTTTTTTTTTTTTGGTATACGGGGATTGAACTCACAACCTCACACTTGCCAGACAGGTGCTTATGCCGCTAAGCTAAATCCCCAGCTTAAGTTAAATTCCTGGCCATAGTGCTATTTTAAAGGGGCCTCGATCTTGTTTTAAACATATATTGCAGACTGTAGAGATGCCAGTGTACTTAAAAAAGAAGAAAAAATATTACTATAGGCTAAGAAAGGTGAGAAAATGGAATAATATAAAACCACAAAAGGCAGAAAACAAATTGGAGAGAAAAATACGAATGAATAACAAAACCAAGAAATAGAAGATAACAAATATGGTAGACATAATCCAACTTTATCAATAATTGGTTTGAACATCAATGTTCAGTGAAAAGATATTGTCAGAGTGTATATATTGTCCACAAGAAACTCTCTTTAAATATAAAGACACAAAGACATCAAGAGTAAGATATTGGAGAAAATATTCCATGCTAACACTAATCAAAGGAAAGCAAAGGTAGCTATGCGCATTTCAGATGGAGCAGACTTTACAGCAAGAAAAAATTCAGAGATAAAGAAGGCATTGCCTAATGATAAAGCGGTCAGTTATTTAAGGAGTTGTTCCAATCCTGAGTGTATGACATGCCTAATGACAGAACATTAAGGCATGTGGGGCTTCTACAGACTTCACTCAACAGCGGCAGAGTCAATCCTTTTCTCAAGCACACACGCACTGTTCATCAGGACTGCAGAACACTTTGACGAAATTTTAAAAATAAGAATTGCACAATGTGTGCTCTCAGAGTTCAACTAGAAACTAACAACTGAAAGAGAGCTGGAAAATCCCACAATACTTGCAGACTAGCCAATACGCTTTAAATAAAACATGAGTTAGAGAAAATATCAAGAGAAAATTTTAAAATATTTTAATTAAATGAAAATAAAAATATAACATCAAAATTTAAAGGATGTCCTGTGTATGGTGATGCATGCCTCTAACCCTACCTATTTTGGAGACAGATGCAGGAGATTGCTAGTCCAAGTCCAGTGAGTTAGACAGACCTTGTCTCAAAATAAAAAAGGTTTGTGGATAGGACTCTGTGCTCCCTGAAGTCATTACTCAGTAAAATAAGAAAAATGTTGGCTACACTAAAAGCAGTGCTCGAGGGAAATTTATAGCAGTAAATACGTTGTAGGGAAACACAACTAGAAATAATCTAAACTTTTACTTTAGAAAACTAAAAAAAAAAATCAAATTAAATCTAAAGAAAGTATAAGACAAAAACGTTACAGTAGAAATCAATGAACTCAAATCAAAAATTAGTAGGAAACTACAGCAATTTCTTGGAAAATATCAATAAGCCTCTAATCAGGTTAACAAAGAAAGTAAGAGGGAGCCTCATTTTGCTTATATCAGAGATAAACATGGGTCTCTCTACAGATGTCATGGACATTAAATGGGTCATATAGGAGTATCATGAGCAATTCTATGTCCACCGATTTGATAATCTTAATGAACAAACCATCCCTTGAAATCCCCAATCTGCCAAACCCACAGAAAAAGAAATAGACAATTGGAATAGGATGGTATCTGTTAAAGCAATGTTACCAAAAATAAGCAACTTTCACAAACAGAAAGTACTAGGTCTGAATGGGTTCATGGTTGAATCCTATCAAACATATAGGAGGAAATTATACCAAGTTCCTACAATCCTTTTCAGAAGATAGAAACATGGGAATACTTTGTATTCTGTAAGGCTAGCACTAACCTAATACCACAACTAGACAAAGACATTATAAGAAAACTGTATATCTATATCTCTCATGAACATAGATGCAAAAATTCTCAACAAAGTACTAGCAAATTGAATTGAATCATGTACAAGGAGTGGTCAAAATATATATCGAGTATCTACATTTTTAAAATTTACTACAGTAAAAGATACATTGCCATTAATACTCCTCAAAACTCTGCCCTTCACTTCGAATATACTTATCACGTCATTCTTGGCTCTGGAAGTCCTCTTCCTGGAGTGTCTTTATAAGGTTTGAACAAAAATATGGAGACTGCTGCTGCTGAGTGCCATCTAATAAAAAGATTGGCTCATCAGAACATTAAGGGTCTGGAGATGTAGTTCAGCAGTAAAGCGCTTGCCTAACATGCCTAGGGTCCTGGGTTCAAACCCCAGGACCACAAAACAAAACAAAAACATTATGATGTGTCCTTATCCACTGGATTTGGCACCAGGAAACCTTCTGTTCTTCCCCAAAGTCAAAATGAGCATAAGAGGTAAACATTTTGAATTAATTCAGAATATTGAGGCAGCCATGGCAGTACAACTCACTAAAGAGGACTTCCAGACCTGCTTCAGAAAGTGGCAGGAACAATGGGATAAGTGTACCTGAAGCAAGGAGGGGTATTTAGAGGTGGGTTAATGGCAATGTGTCTTACTTAATAATTTTTAAATTTAAACATTCATTGTATTTTTTAATCGCACCTTGTATACCACAGCTAAGTGGGATATTTATCTTCTGTGTGCAAAGATGGTTCAACACTCAAAAAACAATTACAGTAATCTATTACATCAATAGGCAAAAGAAGAAAAATCATATCAACAAAAATGCAGAGAAAGCATTTGAAAAAATCTAATACCCATTTATAATAAAAACTGCCAGCAAACTAGGAGTGGAGGGGAATTTACTGAACTTGACAAGGAACATTTTCAAAACCCCAAGAGCTAACGTCATACTTAACAGTGAGAAGCAAGGATCTTTCCCGCTAATGTTAGAAAGAAGACAAGGCTGTGTCCTCCAATCACTCTTTTCCAGCATCATACTGGGAGTTCTAACTAGTACAGGGTGACAAGGAAAGAAATACTAAGCATACAGAAGAAATAAAACTGTCTGTGCAGTTGGCATGATCGTTAATGTAGAAATCTAGAAGAATAATAACAAAAATTACTGGAACTACTAAGCAATATTATTAAGGTTGCAGAATACAAAGTTAGTAATATACCAAAGTCAGTTGCTTTTCTACTGGCAATGAACAAAGAGAATTTGAAATTAAGAACATGATATCATTTACATTAGTACTACCTAAAAAGCAATAGAACAAAATATGTACAAGACCTACATGAGGAAATCTACAAAACTGATGACAAAAATCAGAGGATTGAATAAATGGAGAGATTCTCCATTTGTGTAAGTAGGACTGTTCAACAGGGTCAAATGTCAGTTCTTCCCAACTATAGATATGCAATCCCAATAAGAATTGATAAGGGGAGAGAGCCAAGATGGAAGCTAACCCCCGCCTGTGAGGCATTTGGAGCAGGGATCCAGGAAAACAAGGAAGGAAGCTAAGCCCCCACTTGGGGGCCAGCAGTGCACAGACTTGGGAAAGGAGAACAGCTCCCCACCTCACCCTCAACGTGAGCAACCAGCTGATTCGGAGGAACTATATTGTTTGATTGACTTTGCAAGCCTAAAACCAAGCAGCTGTTTGGAGGACAGCAATATGCAATATAGTAACTATTGTAGATTTTCTACTGTCTTATCACTATTTCGATTTTTTTATTGCTTTCTTTTATTCCCTTTAAAATTACAGAGGGAAGAAAAAAACAACTGAAGAAGTTAATGGGATCCAAAATGTACAATAGATACTGTGACAGTGAAAGGGGAGGAAATATCTAAAAAGGGAAGGTAAGTAGCCATTGTTGATTTTCTGTTGCCCTGTTTTGAAGCCCTGTATCATTTTCATTGTTTTGCTTGGTTTGGTTTTATTTTGTTTTGTTAGAGTCTATCCTGTCTGATGGCATGGGCAGCTGTTTGGAAAATAACAAAATGTATTATGGTAGCCATTGTTGATTCCCTGTTACCTTATTTTGAAGTCTTGTATCACTCTTATTGTTTTGTTTTGATTGGCTTTATTCTGTTTTGTTTTGTTTGATTTTACTCTCTTTAAGTTAAAATTTAAAAAATAAAAGAACTGATAAGGGGTTAGATGGAGAGGCAAAAGACCAGAAACAAAGTTGGAGAACTGGTATTATCTGGCTACAAGACTTACTGTGAAGATACAGAAATCAAGGCAAAGTGGAGTTTGCAAAAGGACAGACAGATAGATCAATAGAACAGAACAGGGAGCCAAGAGATAGATCCGCATAGTCTGCTTATCTTTGACAAAGGGAAAAAGACAGTACAATGAGGAAAAGATAAAAACTATTTTTTTAACAAGTAGCAGAATATCAACAGTACATCATGTGCAAAAATATAAGTACAAATTTTGAAACAAATTTAGACATAATCCATGCACCCTTTACACAATTTAACTCAAGATTTATTATAGATCTACAAAAAACAAAACTATAAAATTCTTAGAAGACAACACAGGAGAAAAGTCTAGATGATCTTGGTTTGGCAATGATGATTTGGATATGACATCAGAGGCACAATCCATAAAAAAAATCCATTAACGAATCCATAAAGGAATTTGTTAAAATTAGAAACTTCTACTCTATGAGAGACACTACTGAGACAAAGAAATGACAAGCCACAGAGTGGGAGAAAATATCTGTAAAAACATTATCTGATAAAAGACTATTATACAAAATATACAAAGACCCATAACATTATGTAGTATGACAAAATTATTTTAAAAATTTATTAAGAAAAAGACCCAGATGTGGGTGTGTGAGCCTGTAAATCCCAGAGCTAGGAAGGCTGAGGCTGGAGGATCATGAGTTCAACTCTGCCTGGGTTTCATAGCAAGTTCAAGACTAGCCTGGACTATATATAGCAAGACCCTGTCTCAGAAACAAAAACAAACGAACAAACGAAACACATGGTTGAGTAAGGCAACTGCTCCCAAATCCTCCCTGAAAACTCAACGCTTTTCCAGGCCAGTCACACTTAGGACTTTTGAAGTCACAGAAGGGGCATTGGAACTGATGCAGTCTTCTTTACCTGTGGCTCATTCTACAGCTCTGTACCTCAGCAGTCCAACTGCACGGGTGAGCATCATGGGGTCTGCAGTGTGCCACACACTAAAAGGTGTGCTAAAAATGCAGCTGGAAGCACTTAGGTGAAATTTCAGGGACAATTAAAACAATTAAATAAGATTTTAAAATTTAACTTAGAAGAAGTCTTAAAAGTAAACAAAAAGAGAATAGCTTGGTTTTAAAAAATAGGCAAAGACCTTAATGGACAACTATCAAAGATTTACAGATGGAAAATAAGCATATGGGGAAATGTTCAGTGTCATATGTCATCAGAGAAATGCAAAATAAAACAAAAAATGAGATAGCACTGCATACCTATTAGAATGGCCAAAATCCAGAAAACTGACACCAAATACTGGTGAGGATGTGGAGCAAAGGGAATTCTTTTCATTGCTGGTGGGAATGCAAAACATTACAGCAGACTTAAGAGGCCAGTTTGGCAGCGTCTTACAAAATTAAAGGCTCATGCATTATGATCCCCTATCATGCTTTTTTATATTTGCCCAAAGGAACTGGAAACTTACAAAATATTTGTAGCAGCTTTATGCTTAATCGCTGAAACATGAAAACAGCCCTCTTGTCCTTCCTTAGGTGAATGGATTAATGAACTGTGGCACATCCGAACAATGGAATATTATTCGGTGCACAGATGAAATGGACAATCAAGCCATGTAAAGCCACAGAAAAGCCTTAAAGGCATATCACTGAATGAAAGAAACCAATATGAAAAGCGTATGTTCTGTTTGACTCCAGCTATATGACACCCTAGAAATGGCAAAACTACAGAAATTATAAAGAGGTCAGAGGTTGACGGGGTTGAGGGAAGAGAAGGACGAATAAGGCAGATCATAGAGGGCTTTCAGATGATTTTAGGAAACTACTTTGTATGAAACCACAATGGTGGATCCATGTCGTTACACATTTGTCCAGATCCATAGAATATACAATGCCAAAAATGAACGGTAGTGTAAGCTGTGGACTCTGGTTGATAGCAATGTGCTGATGTCGGTTCACTGAGGGTAAGAAATGCTTCCCAAAGGTGGCGATATGAATGGGGGAGGAGGAATTCCTGCATGGGGCAAGGGATCTATGGGGCATCTCTGCACTTTCCTCTCAGTTTGCTGGGAACCTAAAATTGCTCTAAAAATAGTCTATTTAAACAATGAGCAAAATATTTCAACAGACATTTAACAAAAGAAGATGTATGAATGGCTAAAGCATCCCTGAAAGGGTGCTCTCGGCTTCATTAGGCATCAGGAATGCACATTAAAGCCACAATGAGATAGCATCTCACACCTCTGAGATGGCTACAGTTCGAGAGATGATGTGGAAGAACTGGAATTATCATCCGTGGCTGAAAATCTCCACTACTTTGAAACATTCAACAGTTTTTTATAAAGTTAAATATTCACCTATCATACAACTCAGCAATTCTACTTTTAAGTATTTACCCAAGATAAAGTGTCCATAAAAAGACAAGTACACAATATTTATAATAGCTTTATTTGTAAGAGACCCAAACTAAAAATACCCCCAATATCTATCAACAGATGAATGAAGTGTGGTATATTCATAAATTGTCATATTCCTCAATAACTAAAGAAAAAAGTTAATACCTGAAATGACATGGCTAAATCTCAAAAACATGCCACATAAAATAAGTTATACACTAAGATTATAAATTATGTTAATAGGTAAGTATAATTATATGTATGTGAAAGTCTAGAAGGAACAAAATAATCCATAAGGAAAGAAGTGCATCTGTGGGTGCCTGGGGATTGAAAGGGAGGGACCATTCTGCTGAAATGTCATACAGTAGGGGTTAACCATATATATTCATCCCATATTTGAAAATAGCCATCTTTATATCTATGCTTGTTGGCCCTCAAGACAGGACTCTTATTTTTATTTAATAGGGGCCTCTCTTGTGCTTGTTGAGAGGCTTCAGTGGCCTTGTTAGAAAAGGTTCGATTATGTCCTGGGTCATTAAGAGTGTAATTTATAGGCCATTCTAGTACTTTGTAATGGTGGGCTAAGCTTTGAGTTATTGAACTTTCTTGTATCTCATTAATATAGTCTTGTAATTTATTCTAGTCATCTTGTTTTGTTTTCTTCAGTGTTCTGTTTTGATTGGTTTTATTCTGTTTTGTTTCATTTAATTTTATTACACCTGATTGTATGGGCAGCAATTTTGAAGACAACAAGAGGGATTATGGTAACCGTTGTTGACTTCCTATTATCCTATTTTAAAATCCTGTATCATGTTCACTGTTTTGTTTTGATTGGCTTTATTCTGTTTTATTTTGTTTGGTTTTGTTCTCTTTAAAAAATAAAATAAAATAATAAAATAACCCCTGGCATTTGGCAACACTCTCAGAGGTTTCCAGGACCTTTGGTTCCTGTGTCTGACTGTCTGAATTCCCATAGGCGTTTACAAATTTCTCTGCTGTTCCTAATCAGTCCCCACTCACCCATCAACTTTCCATGGACCACTATCATCATTTATCCATTTGACAGAAGATGAACTGAATGCCCATGATGTAAGAAATACCATTCTGGAATCCTGGGATAGATCAATGAACAGAGCAGAGAGTAGGTAGAGTAAGTACATGCTGTATGACATTAGAGCTGAAAAATCAGACATGTGGGCTGAGTGGGTTGTCATTCACACAGAGTGGGCCACATCTAAATGTACTATTTGAGCAAAGACCAGAAGATGTGAGGCCAGGAGTCACACGGATTGATCTGGCGATGGCCCTGCGTCCCTGAAATGCTTTGCCCATGTGGTCTGCTGTATTTGTCCCTGCAGGGTGCAGGTCTTCCTTTTGCTCTGCCAAGCTAGTGGGGTGCAGAGCAGCTGTGGATGTAAATGTTTGTGCCAACCCACTGCATTTGACTAGAAGTGATTCCTCCTGACCTCCACCTTCTTACCCTTGTATGTTTCCTATCTCTCCTAAATCACTAAGCACCTGAGTATATGAAAAAAGTCCACAAATAAGTTTACCTTTATATTAACTCAAAAGTGTTTTAAATACCTCTAAAAATGCATGTTGCTATAAAGTACCATCCAGCCTCCTGTGTGTTCGTTCCTTTCCTGCATTGGCTGGAAGTGCCTCCCATATGTGCTGAGGGTGATGAAATGAGTGCCCCATTCCCCACCCCTCCACCAGCAGACAGTGTCCCCCCCAGGGGTAGATGGGAAGCAGCGCTTTCACAGGGCACCTATTCAGAACAGGATCCTGCAAGAAACAACCTGTCCCTTTGACTTTAACAATGTGATAGGGAAATTTGGGGGGCAATCGAACTGTTCTGTTTTGGGAAAGTGGTTACCTATGTATTTTTCAAATCCCCTAGAATTTTATATACCAAGGAATGAACTTAGCCATATGCAAATTTTTTAAAAAATCAGCCAGGATGTTAGAGGATCCCAGAAAGGAGTGTATGCTTTGACAAATGAACCTAACTGTACTGCAGAATGTATGTTGTAACTTCACTGGAGGGAACTGGGGAAAAGGGGAATGGCCTAAGTCACTTTGGGAAATGGTGCTTTGACTGAAAACTGTAAGGCTCAAAACTGTATAAAGGCACTGTATGCTAGCTGGTAAATTTGTTTCTTTCAGAGGTATGCGTCTGCAATTCTGGAACTACTCTATGTGCACACTATTGTTGAACAAATAGGCAAGTAAATCTGGATCATACACTCAGTCCCTCACTGTCAGACAGAAGTAGAAGGCAGGGAAGAAGCCCAGAATGAGCCCCAGGGTATTGGATTTGAGCAGGAGATATCAGCAGAACTCATATTTATTGTAATGTATGTAACAGATACACAGACACAGAAATAAATGCAGACATAGGCCATTACACACACATTTCTTAGTTCTTTCTATGGAGAAAGCCCAGAAACAGATGCCCCATAGCAACAAATATGGCCAGATCTTTGACTCTTTGTTTCTAAATACCATTCTCCACAAAGAGGGGGAAATCAGGACTCTGCGCAAATGCCCAATTCTAGGACTAGACAGAAAATCTAAGATAGGCTTGGAACATTTGTTTGTTTGTTTTGTGGCACCGGGGATTGAACTCATGATCTCGCGCTTGCCAGGCAGGCGCTTAGGCCACTGAGCTAGATCCTCAGCCCTTGTCTTTTTGAGACAAAGTCTCACTATGCCATTCAGGCTGGCCTTGAGCTCACTTGTAGCCCAGGCTGGCCTCAAACTCACAACGATCCTCCTGTCTCAGCCTCCTGAGTGCTGGGATTACAGGCGTGAGCCACCACGCCTGGCAGCTTGGAACATCTTTTAGTGCCAGGAAATATGGGAAGAGGAAGAAAGGAAGAGAGAAAAAGGATGGGAAGAGCAGGAAAGGAGAGAGGAATGGGTAAAGGGGAGGGGACAGAAGATAGGAACAAGTTGGAAGGATTCAGATGCCAACCAGAAAGAGCTCCCCATGGCCACAGCTCAAACTATTTGAAGAAAAAACAATTGGCAAACCAATAACTTGATTGTAACCCCCCCAAAATTCCCCAAGTTCACTTTGATCATAACAAGTGAATTGTGTGCCCTCAAAATTCATGTCCACTGGACTCTCAGAATGTGATTTATTTAGAAACGTCACCCTTGCAGATGGAGGCAGTGGAGGACCTTGAGGTGAAATTATTCTGGAGTTAGGGTGTGCCCTAAGCTCAGTGTCTGATGTTGCTATGAGAAAAGGAAACAACATAAAGACACATTGAGCAGAAGGTGGCAGAGACTGGAGGGACACATCTACAAGCCTAAGCCATTGACATTCACTGAACAAGCTTGGTAAACAGTATTATACCAATGTTAATTCTTAGTTTGGGCAAATGTATCATGGGTGTGTAAGATGGTAACATGGGGAAAAGATATACAGGAATTCTCTTTACTATCTTTGAAACATGTTGATAAATCTAAAATACTCCAAAATTAAAAGTTAAATTTTTTCAAATGTGACAAAAGGTCTAGAAGCCAGTTAGCACTTTCTCTACCTCTACTTTCCATCCTGTAGTTTTATTTCCTTTCTCTGAAGTGAAGGAGACTCTTTAAGTCAATCTCTGCACTTCTTCTCCAACTCCTGCCCAAGCTAATAAGTACATTTTGAAAGTAGGAAAGTAAGTAAACAAATGAACGAATGAGTGAATGAATGAATGAATGACCAGACAACTTGCAGCAGAATGGAGGCATCCAGCAATTTGATGGGAACAATTAGAAAGTGTAAATATTTAGCCCTCACAGCTTGCCCACTACAATGGCAACAGTCAAACAAGCACGGTGTTTCAAAATGAGAGTTAAATATTTATTCTGACTCCCTGGCTCCTATCCACCAGAATTCGTTGCACAGCTGGCTCTTGGATAGAGCCAAGGTTTCTTCTACTGGCTTTCTGACTTCCCATACCACATGTGCTATCGGTAAACAAGTCACTGGCTCCCATTCCATCTGATTGGTACTCAGAGGAGCAGAGCATGGTCTGAGGACAGGGAGCACATCGAATCCATTCTTGGATATGCTCAGGAGGTTATGGCGCAGCTCAGATGCATGTGATAAGGTATGTGACTTCCCTTGGTAAACCTGCAAACCCTACCATATTGTTGCTGTTCCTCACCCTGTATCTTGGTCCCTGCTAAACTGTAATGTGTCCTTGCCACCAGCCCAGTGTGCTTGTGGTGAGATGGGGCTTCACAGACACTTAACAAGTGCTTAGCATGTTGCTGGATTTTGCAGCCCCTGCAGGCCATGGCTCTGTAGCTTCAACCACTTGATCTTTATGACTTTAGGCTCAACCCTACATTTCATTCTTTCTTTCATTCATTTGAAAACAGAAAGAAACCATACAGGACCTCTGTGCTAGAAATGGGAATACAGAGATAAGTAAGGCATGATCCCTGACTTGGAAGAACATATATTACGCTTGGCTACTCATTTGCTTTAGTTCTAATCCAATTTTGGATAGCTTTCCCTTTTTCTTCTAACTCTAGGCTTCTCTCTTTTCCTGGCTTAGTTTGCCCAGTGTACCTGGCCAGTAATCTGATTCCTTGACCTATGTGTCCTTCCCCAGCATGGTGACAATGGAAAGGAGACCAGGTAGTTTCAGTGTCTACCCACCTTACTTCAGTTCTGGAGATTCAGATGTCTGGCAATCCTGGTTGTCCAACCTGGACATAGAGTTTCAAGAGTTATTTGTTACATTTCTCTCACAACTGCTGATGCTTCCTGTCCACCTACTGGGACATTCTAACCAGTGTTTTCTAATATATATATAATTTGACTCATTCATCAAACATTGAGGCAGTACATGATGTGCCAAGCAGAAACAAAGAGAAACTTGTGACTCAGCCACCAAAAACTCACTGTGAAGTGGGAGACAGTTTTATGGGACTAGTACAAATAAACTTCATTATCCAGATTCGAGAACATAAGAGAGTCAGATAAAATTTTGGATAACACTTTACTAACTAAAATCTCCCTATTTGCTAATTGAAATGTAGAAATCAAATAGATTAACACAATTAGGTTCCTCTATATGCAAATTTACAACCCAATTTCTTACTGCAGCTCGAGATCCAAATATATTGAAATGGCACTATGGTAAGCACTAGGGAAGCACATAAGGGGAGAACAAGAAAGAAGAAATGGCCAGCTAAGTAGACAAGAAATCCTGGCCTCAGGATCCTACAGCCCCAACACTCATGCCAGGTGAAAAGGAAGATTTTCAGGTTAATGACCAGACACCAGTGTCCAATTTCTCTACAGATATTTTCTCTTCCCACTCTTGAGTACTTTGTGTCTCCTGTAGGCCGTACTTCTTTGAGAATCTGTCTTGTCAGTTGAGTTGTCTAGATGGTTTATGGTTATAGAACACATACAGGAGGCTTCTTGTCAAAAACACTGGGCTGTGAGCAGAAGGAGGTAAGGAGAGGGCAACCAAGACAAGATACATAGCACTGTCCAAAATCCAAAGAGAAAGCTCCACTTGAAAGGCCAACAATGAGCTCTCTGGAATTTCGAAGCACTACTCTCCTGGTTCCATGTACCACACCCTCAGGTTAGGGTTATTGCCAAAGTTTCCTTCCTAGTGCCTCTGGATGATTTCTACAATGTTCATCTGAACCACTACCTCCCTCCTCCCCAGCATAGCCTTGGCTTTCAAGTACTTTCCGAGAAACCTGAACTACTCCCTCATCCACCTCTCTCACTCATAGGCTTAGGATAAGCATGATGTAGGAAGTGGCTTCCCAAGTTATCTTCTTTCTGCCCTGCCTTCATGCAGTTCCCTAAAACAAGCAACGCCAAGACCAGTCCTTCTGTCTTTCCTTTCCACCCTTTGGTGGGAAACCCTTGGTGGCCAGTGAAGAGCTGATACCCTACCCTGTTTCCTTCTTTGATATGGAACATTGGCTACCACCCCCGATTCCTGATCTTTTATTTGTATTTTCTGTGGCAGTGGATAATTGTGCCCATACCCACCCTAGTCCTCTCTTTTCTCCGGCCTCTCTCTTTGAGTCAGATCTCTCCAAATTATTTCCCAGGCCCTTCATCTGCGGGCCCACAGAGGAGGATCGATAAGAGAGTTCAAGAAAGCCGAAAGCCAGAAGCATTCCCCATGTTGGGCTGAGGAAAGCTTGAAGCAGACCAGGCACAAACCCTTCAGCTCCTTGTCAGCAGCCTTTGATCTGCGTGGCAGCTAACACGAAAGTAGAATTTGGCCCTCCAACTGTACAGGACGAGACTTGACAAGGAAATCAGTTTCTCTGACAATTTCAAAAGCCCCGACACTTTTGTCACTTGGCACTTGGCCATGGGGAATGGTGCTGTGGACACATACACACCCCCCAGAGAAACCATTTTCCCAGGAAGGCCTGACAGCTCAAGTACAGACAAGTCCATGAGGAATGAAGGACAAGCTTTTCCCTGCCCTCCTTGAGGACAGGTGTTGCAGGAACCAGGAGTTTGACTAGGTAGCTGGAGGAGCTTCCTACCTGTCTGGGTTGAAAGGCACTGGGAAGGCTGGCGAGGCAATCTGAAGAAACCTTCCTGAAGTCCAAAGAATAGGCACATCCTCTACAGGGTGGAAGATTTAAACCAAAGATGCTAGAGCTGTCCTTTACAGGATCTCGACGTTCTTACACAGCTGCCTGTGATTTGCACGGTTCAGCTTACCTAGCTTGTTCTTAAATAAACAAACCAAAATAAATTACATTTGCCCTTTTATTACAGTTCCATCTTACCATTCAGCTTCCTGAGTGCTCCTGTGAGTTGACTTATCCTCTCTAAGCTGCCTGTCACTGGCTTTGGGATCATAATAGGTACCAAGGTGCTGGGCATTGGTTGATTCAGGACTACTACTAAGCAACGACACTGGGTGACATATGAAGTGTTGCTCATTAAAAAGGATGACCTTCTTTGTGGGATGCCCACAAGGATTCTTGCTAGCTTGAAAAGCTGCAATAAATGACCCTGAAACCCTGCTGACAGCCAAATCTACAACATTCTTCTATGGTGATTGACTCAGAAAATCATTATGTTCAAAAGGGTTCTGGAAGTCTGGCCAGACAGGCAGCACTAATTATTCCCCTGATAATGTCTAAGTCTAAAGTATGCTAGAAAGATGAGAAAATGAGACATAGTTCTCTCCTCCTGCAAAATCCCAGCAGGAAGTGGGTTGAGAGACACTCAAAAGATGCATGCAGCACACACATATCTACCAACACATGAAATGAATTCTAAAGAAGGCGTGGAGCTCTAGACATTATGTCACAGTGGCCCACACACTGAATAAAGAGTAAGAATTGATGTGAAGGGGGACAGGGGTGAAACTTAGTGACAGAATGTTTGCCTAGCATGTGTGAGCCCTGGGTTCCATTTCCAACACTGGAGGAAAAAAAAAAAAACACAAGAAGAAAGTAAATACTGAAAGCCATCTAGCCAGTAGATCTGTGGTGAGGATGTTGGAGTTCCACACAGAAACGGCCTGGATTGTCTAAAGGGGGACTAACTATAGTAGTCAGATTTCCCAGGAAGCTGACTATGAGAAGAATATGAGGGCAAAGGAGCTCTGTTGGAAAGTGCTCCTGCCATCAACACCTCTGGGTAAGGGAAGACAGCAGGAACGACCCAAGGGTAAGCCAGGCTGCACTGGAGGCTGGGCAAACCCCACTCGTCACAGCTGTTGTCCTCTATCTTGTTCTCATCTCCTTGGGTCACTGCAGGCTGCCTCTGGAAAAGGGCATGTCCATAGATGAAAATCTCTCTGTGTTCTAGAGAGGGCTGACAGCCAAGAGGTGTCATTGGGCAAGGGGAACACATCATTCGGTCCCAAAGGCTGATATGGAGAGCACGGCATGACATCTATGACCCCTGCTGACCGGATTGCTTCTGAGCTGGGGCATAAATGGGGTCTGGTCTCCAGGGTGGCTTCAGGAAAACTAGGACAGCTGACTTTTTCCAACATGTCTCTCACATCCCATTTATTTCCAGCACTCTTTCTATCCCATTCTCCCCTCTAGGACCCTAGAGCCGCAACATCACAGTTTTGCATCCATACTAAGAGTTCAGAACTAGTTATATTGTGGAGGACAATGAGTTCTCACAGAGTGGAAGGGCAATCTGAAAGGTGGTCCTCCTAGGAATGGCATGCCTAATTGAAAAGAAAAGTCCATTAATGGTGCCGTTTCAACTGGTGTTGGAAGAGGTCTCTGCCCAGGTCTACTAAAAACCAGAATGCTAAAGAAAAATCAAAACCAGAATCCTGGCATTTGGAGGCAGGATGTAGCTCAGTGCTTAACATTTACAAAGCACAAGGTTCCATCCCCAATACCCCAAAAAACAAAACAAAACAGAATCCTTCCCCTCAAAGGTATGTTGTTTGGGGGATTTTCTTTCCCCAGAAGACATGTTCCTTGAACTCTGAGTGGGATCCAAATCTGGTGAAAGTTTCCCCTCCTGGGTAAATTCCCAAAGAGAGTAATGACAGACTCCATGCTTGGCAGATGTGGAGTTTGGGCTGCCCGAGGGTGTAGACTGGTGCTTCTGAACTCCCTTGAACACCACATACATAATCATCCTTCTTAGCAGGCACAGCAGCAATGTTCCCTCAATCACCACCACAACCACAGCGCTAGCCAAGGGAGGTCTTCTGTAATTAGAGCACCTATCTTTCCTTTCCATCAGTGCAATTAGAATTTAATGAACCCAGGACACTTCTTTTAAGGCTTTGAAATTATAGCCGATTTCAACATTCACGTGCTGGGAAGAGGAAAAAAGACAACACCCATTCTGAAAGTAGGAGGGATGGTACAGCTATACAGGAATGAAAGAAATGAGGTTGTTCCACACTGCAGAAAATAATCAGAAAACATGGTGGTCATTGGAGAATGATCAGAGGAAAAGTGAGCTCTCCCTTCTGAGGAGCCTTGGAGAATATGCAAAGTCCTCCTGTCGCCAGTATGGGGATGGGAGCCACATGAATCAATTAGTGAATTAACAAGCATTTTACTTATCAATGCCACTTTGCAGGAGGCCCTATGTTAGATCTATGGAGGACTTGTCAGAGAGGAGATACAGCTCCTGATCAAGGAGCACACAATCTACTTCAAACTACACCTCAATTATGTGTGCTGAAAAGGACCTCCCACTAGGCAAGAAAGCTGATGCTACTATAAAGGAAATCACCAAGTGCCCATGAGCCATGCTGGTTTGCAGGCTACAGAATCCAAGGAAGTAGAGAGCCTTCCAAGAAAGAAAAACAGCATAGTGTAGACAAGAAAAGAACCTGACCTGTTCTGGCACCCATGAGGAATAATAAGTAGGTAAATGGGCCAGGCACTGTGTGAGAAATTTAAGCCATTAGATGCTTACAACCTTACAGAGTGGTTCTGTTTACTGTTCTCCCTATTGTATACATTGGGAAATTGAGGCACATGAGAATGAATGGGAATGGCTAAGGTCACACCCATAACACCCAGCAGAGCTGGAATTCAGACCTCGGTGAGTTGACTCCTGGTCAGTGCTGTCCAACAGAAACACAATCAAGGGTGCAAATGCTATATGCCATATATATTATAATATTCAAATAGGCACATTAAAAATATTCAACTAGTATTTCCAAGATCTGACCCTTTCAAGAGTTCATCAGTAAACAGTAATTAATGTGCTATTTGATTTCTTAATACAAAGAATTTTCTTCTTTGAAATCTGGTGTACTTCATACCTGTGGCACATAGCCATTTAGACTAGCTGTATTTCCAGTGCTCAATAAGCTGAAAGGCTGCTGGCTACTCCACTGGGCAGCATGGCACTATGCTGGATAGCATGAGTTATGTCCTGGGCAACACAGCTTCCACTGTAGGTGGCCTGACCATACATGGTCAGAGAGTGGCAGGATTGAGAAGGAAAGCTTCGGGCAGTTGGGGGAAAGATTTTAATGGTAGATGAAGGAACAAATGCCTTCTGGAGATCCTTTTTTGACCTGGCATATTAAATGCAGTGCCTTATACGTGAGAGCTCAAGTCTGCACACCTTTTGTGTGCTCACTTATTGGCAAAATAAATAAATAAATAAATTAATTAATTAATTAAATACTGTGATTTATAGCTTAAGGGAAGAAAACGTGGTGTAACAGAAGAACCTTAATGCTGGAGCCTCAGGGACCAGGGGTATGGGCCACACCTATACCACAGACCAATTGTGTAACTGGAGCAAGTTATTTAATCTTGTTAAGCCTTGGATTCTGCATCTACTGCTATAATATGGGAATCATGCTGATGTCATAGTGCAACTGTGGGAATTAAAATAGATAATAAACCTAAAGGTCTCAATTCTGTGCTCAATTCATTGTAAATGCTCCAGTAATATTGGTGCTTATCTTCATCATCACCATCATCATCATCATCATCATCATCAGAAGCCTCAAGTTGTACAATTATCAAATTCTAAATGAGTTTATTGAGCCAGGCCATAGAACAGCACCTGAGTCTCTGCACATAGCATTTCCAGTTCCAGTTCTTTTCATGATATCCAGTGGAGCCAAGTTATACTGGGGAGTAAACTGGTATAATCCACACAGTGAAGGAGAGCGTGATGGGAGGACTATGAGGATCCATTCAAGATGCCATTGCCTTGGGAAAATCATCCAAAAGATAAACGGGGTTGTTGGCCTGAACATGAATTTTCATCCAGCCAAAAATAGCTATTCAAGGTGTTTGACTAGCTGAATGTGATGATGCATACCTGTGATCCCAGTGCTCTGGGAGGCTGAAGCAGGAGAATCACAAATTAAGTCTTGGCCTAAGTTACTTAGTGAGACCATGTCTTGAAATGAAATAAAATAAAATGAGCTGGAGATATAACTTAGTGGAGATATAGCTAAGTTCAACAACCAGTACCACATGCACACACAATCCTTGATCAATACAACTCAAAGGAAACTTAGAGATCATACAGGGTGGATCAACTCTCCTCATTTTAAGAATGTATGAGCTGAAATCCAGTGAGGAGAAGTAAATTGGCAGGGTCAGGTAGCTACTGATAGTTAGGGCAGAGCCAATATTAGAAGCTAGGAATCTCAGTTCCTTATCTAGTGGTCCACACTTAATGAATCTTGCTTGGAACTATCTTGTTCTCATAACAACCACGCTATACATCAGAATGATCAGGAAAGCTTTTAAAATCTGCAAATGTTGTGCTTCTCCACAGGAGATTCCTGTAGACTTGTCATTCTCCATTGACCATTTCAAGGGCTCTCTGTCTGTTCCCAAACTCCATTCCACTCCCTTCAAAATTGGGTTCTTTCCATATCTCTTCTGTGAGGCTTTCTCAGATAACAGCAACAGTAGCAGCAGTGTTAATAATAGCAATAGTGATATTATGCGGCAACTCTGTGCTGAGAACTTTACATGGATCATCTTGTTTAATCTTACGAGTACTATTCCATCATTTAAAGTACTATTTGTTATACATGATGGGGCTAGGAAACCCAGACTTAGTCGTAGAGAGTTCGCCCAGAAGCCCCCACCATGTCCAACTCCACAGCCCAAATTATTGACCATGATTCTATGTAATAACATTAATTTGAACCCACCAGGATTTGCTTTACGTATCTTTCTCTTGCATATCTACTTAACTCCATTTCAACGACACCATGAGCTTGCCCTCTGTAGAGACAATTTCTTCTTCCTCGGGGTCTCTGCTGCTTGTCTAAAGAAGGGGACAAAAAGTGACCAAGAAACAAGGTTGTGTAGGTCACACTGGGAACAGCTGGGGAAACCCAATTTCTATCAAGTAAGCATTTTGAAACACATAAAGACAAAAAAATAGAAAGTTTATATAGTCATAGGTTTGGAATGGACAATGAAAGTCCAGCTCTACCCCTATTTTATACATGGGAAACCTAGGGTCTTTGAATATTATGTGACCTGTTAAAAGTCACATAGAGTACAGATAAAACCAGACTCTGTGAAATAAACATAAAATTTTACTAGTATGTGCTATCTTCTTAATATGTACTACAGTTGTTATACAAAGTATCTTTAGTCCATGTAATGACTGATGAGGAAACTGAGGCACTGACAGTTAACTCATCCTGGCTCACACAGCTAAGAAGTAATAGAGCTAGACTATATTTTTAGAATTCATTTGGAACTTACTGCATGGTGGTACTTTACATGCATTTCAATTACCATCACAGCAATTCTCTATGGTAAATAGCTTAGCCATAATTTTAAAACAAAGGAATTTAGAGAACATGTTGACTTTCCCAAAGCTTGGTTAGCTAATCAATGATGGAGCTGAAATTCAAATGTGGGTCTGACTGTAGTTCTGAAACTCAGCTACAATGACACACTGTGGTGCATGTCCTTGACCCTAAGAGGATGAGGCTTAAAAACACTGATAGACCCCACAAACACACCACACTTACTTAGATTTCTGATAATAATGCAAGAGGACTTTGCCAAGTCCTTCCTCACAGTCAGCAGCCTTCTTTTCTACCATCACATCGCCAGGGAGGATGGAAGTATCACTGAGAGTTGAATAAACACTTGGTTGCAACTCTTACAAGTCTGACAATAGATGAAGTAGGATGACACACTTTTCAAGTACAAACTGCTTGGGTATGAGAGCCAGTGACAGATAGTTTAGAACCAATTAGGTTTATTTATTTGGTTTGTTTTTTGTGATGCTGGGGATGGAAAGTAGGGCCTTGCTCATGAAAGGTAAATGCTCTACCTCTGAGCCACATACCAGCCCTTAGGTCATTGTAACTTGAGTTACAAGCCTATAAACAAGCAGTCAGCAATGTCTGGGAAGCAACCTTCTCACACGGCCCCAGGGACCATGCCCATGAACGCCGTTCACACCTCCAGGTCCTTTACCCTGGAGAGCAGTAAACACTTTTCCTTTATGACCTCACTGAGTGTCCCAACAACTTTCTGATGTTCCAGGGTCAGAAAAAGCAACTGAGCAGAAGGAAATGGTTCTTAGGGTCAAAGAGGAAAGTTGGCAAGGATGGTTAGATCCGCCCTGGATGAAGTGCACCCATCTGTGAAAGATGAGCAGCGCTTCTCTTCTGTCACTGAAGACGCTCTTTTCATTGGGAAAAATATGCATACATTCATTAAAGAAGCATTAATAAAGAGAAAGACCAGAGAAAGGAAACAAGGACGTTTCTATCTGTGCTTTT
>RJWT010014495.1:0-21033 GCA_004365215.1 Cuniculus paca | reverse complement strand
GTGGATATTTAGAGTAGCAAATCTGGTGAGAAGTTCAATAGAGCCAAGTATACTGCTCTTGTAAATGAGGAAAGAGACCTAGTTTAAAGAGGAAACTTTTTCAAACAATGTGATTCCCTCCTCTGCAGCCAGTTGATTCCATAAAGGCAATTCTAGTTTTGGTACTTGATTGACTGGAGGAATATTTCAAAACTGAAGTTCCAGGTGAGTGCTGGAATCCCAGCAGTTTGGGAGGTTGAGGTGGGAGGATCACAAACTGACCCCTGCCTTAGCAGCTTGGGGACTTAATCAGATGCTGTCTCAACATAAACAAGTAAAAAGGGCTGGCTATGTAGCCAGTGTAGTGCAATCCCCAGGACCACCAACACTATCTCACACACACACGTACAAACAAAACCCTGAAGTTCCTTCATCCTGATAGTTTTTTGGGGGTTGTTTGTTTTGGTACCAGGAATTGAACTCAGGACCTTGCACTTGCCAGGTAGGTGCTTGTGCCACTGAGCTATTTCCCTGGCCTCACACCCTGATACTTTTAACAAGCAGTTGACAAACCAAGATCATTTATGATTATAGAGAAATGGCCACTGAGAAGGCTTATAGTGGTTGGTTTAGAAGCAATAGTGTGTTTCATCCAGGTCCTAAGGAAATGTTATGTAGAAGTCAAGGCCAGAGAAACACCATCACTCACCACCAATGTAATCGCAGCCTGGGCTGTGATTTCGGATACCCAAAGCCTTCCAGCCTAGGAAATTCATCCCAAGTAATTGCTCAATTACTACATTTCAGGGATACATCTACTATATCCCTTAAAAAGTGATAAACCTTTCCACTTTGCCAGCATAAAATTTGAAATACCATTTTCTTTCGGACATGTGCGCTCCTCAGAGTAAACTGGTGAAAAGCATTTAGCTAGATGAGATGGGTTCCCTTAGGTTGAATGGAAGAAGTAGCAGATAGGAAGTGTTTACAATTCTCAAAATAAACTTCATCTACTTCTTCCAATTTTGTTCTAGACTGTCTCAGTTTGCAACGTATCTTTATTTTCTATTAATGTTATTATCTAATAAGAGTTATCATCTTATGGTCTGAGAACCAAATACTGTAGCAAAATTAAGCCCAAATGCCTGGATAGGAATTTTTAATTAGAGGTCAGCCTTCAGGGCACCATCTAATTAATATTTTCTTTTCCCTGTGCACACACAGGTGGCCCTGGTGACTGAAATGGTGTCTTCTCTGAACGTCTGGGGCACTGTCTTGATCCTGCTATGCCTCCAATGCAGGCTACTTGTACAGAGCAAAGACACTTCCAGGAGGAAATTTATGGAAGAGCACCACCTAAGTCCAAGCCAAGAGTTCGGTGCATACAAATGTGATTTCCTCATGAAAGAAAGACAAGCTCTGAAGCACAAGATTTCTCACTTGTTCATTTATATCTCATGGTACAAAGTGGAGCACATATGCTATAGAAGCAACCGGAATGACCGCTACAGGAATATATATATATGGGTCCAAATGCCAATCAAAGTACTCAAGTGTCACTGGGAGAGTTTCACAAATAGCTACAAAGAGAGCAGGAGCTACAACTATATTCAATTTCATTGTAACATAAATGGATATGTTGATAGCATAGAAGACATGAAGCTCATAGAGCCCATCTTCAACTAGCAAGTCTAGCCTGTCCCCAGGCTTTGGCAATTAGTGGTCGCAAGTATTGATCCCTGCCTACTGCTATAGCCAGCCACTCCCCACTTTGAATTCCAGGGTCAATGTTTTCCAATTATTCAGAGTTATGCACTGCATAGTTTCTTTCATCTTTTTTTTTTTCTTATTGAGATAGTGTCTCACTAAGTAATTCAGCCTGGCTTTGAACTTACTATGTAGCCCAGGCTGGTCTTGAAAGCCCAATCCTCCTGACTCAGCCCCTTAAGTTTGCAATGTATTTTTTTGATTCTACTCAAGAACATCCTACTTTGTTCTCTGCACAGAACAATTATTCTGTCCTGATTCACCTAATTTACTCTTACATTTTTTTAAGACTTAGCATTCTCAACTAATCTTGGACACTTCCTGATATTGACATTATTATACCCACACAGTCTGAACCATCTTTTCTTCTGTCAATCATTTATGTTATTCTTATATGTGAGAAATATAAATATATACTGTGTACAGAGTTTGTAGAGTGTCTCTGGTAATGAGCAATGTGTTTGATGTAATATAAACTATAATTAATATAGTTGTGCACAGGTTTAAGGTGCATTTAATGAGTAGGTCTAAATATATGTGATATATTTATATATCTATGGGGATGTAACTGCCTATGTGATAAGCTGAAGACAAGTTATGACCTAGGCATTGAATGTGATGCACCCCTAGGCATCCATAGTTCTACTGAGATCACAGGTGGAGCAATGGTTGCTTTTTATTTTCCATTTTTAAGATTGGATTTTTAATTTTGGCTATGTTCTCCTCGATTCTAGAAGTTTAGGTTTTTTGGGGTTTTGGGGGGGGTGGATACCGGGATTAAACTCAGGTTTAATGCTGAGCCATATCCCCATGCTGAGCCATATCCCCAGTATTCAAACAAAATTTTTTTTTTTGAGACAGAGGCTTGCTAACACACTAAGTTGCCCAGGCTGGGCTTGAGCTTGCAATCCTACTGCCTCAGCCTCTCACAATACTGAGATTACAGGCAAGTACCACCACACTTGGCAACATGGGGGTGTCTAATATAAAACTACAGTGGTGTCTTAGTTACTTTTCTGTATGCTGAGACAAAATGCCTGACACCCAAAGTTAAAGGGAGAAAGATCTATCTAGCTCACAGTTTGTAGAGGTTTCAGTCCATAATTGACTGGTTCCAAGGCAGGGTAGCTTGGTGGCTTGGCATCACAGAGAATAGTTCATGGTGTCCACAAGGAAGCAAATGCAACCATGTCTTTTTGCCCTTTTTATTTTATCCAGACTACTAGGTAGCACTCACACCCTTAATCCCAGTACCTTTAAATCCAGCATAGCACCATGAATCAATTCCAGTGCCATACACTTTAGATCCAACCACCTCTGAAAAATTCCCATTTATGATCTCATAAAGCTTCTGGGAGACATCTAGACACAAGCCATAAAAAGCAGGGTGTCATATGTGTGGAAGCTCTAAACAGCAAAGATAAAAAAAGAACCTTTTCTCTATTAGCCACAGACTGATAGATGCCCCTACTGGACTTATGCATGAAGAATGTTTCCAAGAATGCCAGTTCATTTTAAATGAGTTAGAGCATTTCTTCTTCTGCCTTACAGAAGAAAACATGAAGTAGAAGATACTAAAAGTTTATCTGATAATAACTATTTTTCACTTGGCAGAGAAATAAAGGTAGGACTGGAAGATTTGTAAACACTACACTCCTTAGGAATGAAGTTGACATTTCATTATAAGGATGTAAAGAGGAGAAGGAAATGTTGGAGACACAAGTCGGTAGAATCCACATGAATTCTTTTGCAAAATGAGGGAGAGAAATACAATCCGAAAACAATTTTCTCCATACAACTCTGCTTAGGGTAGATAGTGTCAGGATAAATTCCAGGCACTCAAGTACCTTATGTTCTTTGGTCTCCAGGAATGTTGCATGACGCTGATCTTGAAACAGTCATAAAGAAAGACCAAGGTGTCAATATTTTTAATTAGATGACTGCACACCATAGAACTCTGGCCTCGGTCAGTAGCCAGTGTATCTGGGTTGATCATCATGTTCCCAGGGCAGTTCCTCAACTTTGCGATTTCTTAGTGAACTTACAGGATGAGTTGATACCAAGGAGATGATGACCCATATTCACCAGAATCAAAAGAGATTAGTTTTGAATCACTAGTTCTTTATCAATGAGAATAGGAATACTAATTTTTCTTTTCATTTGGCAATTGATGTGTGTGTGTATGTGTGTGTGTGTGTGTGTATTTTCTTGAAGACTGAACATAGGAAGTACTGAAAAACAGCCCCAACCATTGTTTTTATTTTAAAGAGAATAAAACCTAACAAAATAAAAGAGAATAAAGCCAACCAAAACAAACAGTGAAAGTGGCAAAGGACTTCAAAACAGGATAATAGAAAATCTACAATGGCTACCATAATATAACTTGTTATCTTCACAATAGTTGTCCATATCATCAGAGATAGTAAAATCAAATAAAACAAAACAGAATAAAACCAATTAAAATAGAACAACAAATAAAACAGAACAATAAAATGGAACAAAACAAAACAGTGAGAACAATATTGGATTTAAAAAACAAAACCAGCCAGGCGTGGTGGCTCACGCCTGTAATCCCAGCACTTGGGAGGCTGAGACAGGCGGATCGTTGTGAGTTCAAGACCAGCCTGGGCTACAAAGTGAGCTCAAGGCTAGCCTGAACAGCATAGTGAGACCCTGTCTCAAAAACACCAGGGCTGGGGATCTAGCTCAGCGGTCTAAGTGCCTACCTGGCAAGTGCAAGGTCGTGAGTTCAATCCCCGGTGCCACAAAAAAAAAGGAAATCCTCCATATTTGCTATATTGCACACTGTTATCCTCCTAATACATGCTCAAACTACCAGCCTTAAGCCTGCAAAGTCAAGAAAACAAGACAAGCATTTAGTTGTTTTTGTACCTTGGTTGCTATCAAATCAGCCTGTCCTTTGAACCAGCCAGTTGCTTACAGGACAGTTGGGTGGTTTTCTTGATTCTCAGCCACATACCAGTCGGCTCACAGGAAGGGTGAACTGACTTTTCTCTTCCTGGGCCCTGCATTGTTTGTGTAGCTTATGGGAAGGGCAAATTGGCTTCTTGTTGTACTTCTCTCAGCCCTAGCATGGCTATTTTTTTTTTCCTGGAACTTTGAGAGAGGGTCTTGTTGAGTTGCCCAGCCTGGTCTTGAATTTGGAGCCCTCTTGCCTCAGCCTCCAAAGAACCTGGAATTATTGGTGTGTACCACCACATCCAGCTGGTAAATGCTCTCTTCATGCAATACAGAGAAGGAAAAAATATTTTCCTTCTACCCTTCTGCATTCTCACTTCAGGTCCATGTAACAAAATCAGGTTAAGAAAAGCAAAACAAATGAAAGTTTATTAACATGTGTATCTCCTATAAACATGAGAAAAAAACCAGGGACAAATAACTCAAACAGGTAGTGAAGTTAGCTGCTAGGCAACATGTGCACTTTTCAGGGCAAGGTCCCATACTTTGAGGGGATGGACTGCTGCCCCTTAGAAGGCTGTTTGCATGCTTAGGAAGTTGTTTTTCTGGAAGGGCACCCTGCTTTCTGTTTTTGGGAAGGACACTGCTTTGCAAAGTAAATTCAGTGTTCTCCCTACTAGGGGTAACAAATCTCTGCTTTTGGTCACAGCTTGAATTTAGACTCTAATACTGTTGGGTCTCAGAAAACGACATTCTAAGTATGATGTTTTGGCATGCTCAGTGTTTGGAGCATTTGTTCGCATTACTAGAAGTTGAGCCCAGAGCCCTTGAACTAAGCTACAACTCTAGCTCTTCTTTATTTTCAGACAGGGTCTCATGACATTGCTAAATTGCCCAGGGTGGGCTCCTGCCTCAGCCTCCCAGAGTACTGGGATGACAGGCATGTGCCACCCTCCCATCTCTCCGGAGGGCTTTGAACAATGGGAGAACCAAGGCCTCTCTGATCTCCCATCCCTGTCTTGTTCTTTCCCTTTTAAAGCAGAGTAGGACTTTCTCTGAAGTTCCTGTATCTGAAGGACAGTTCCTCCCGTAGGAAACTGTCATCAACAGCCTTCCTTGGAATCTCTTTGTAAACAAAAAAGTTTAACTCACAGGAAAGAAGACCAAAGGTCCTAGATCGTTGCCAATTTACAATCCCAAACTGGGTTCTTTATCCCCTCTCAGAATTGTGCAGTCAGCAAGAAGACCAAGCAGCGATTGAGCAATGAAGCAGATGTTTATTCTTGGCCAAGAATAGAAGTGAGAAGTTGACTTGCAAACCAAGCAGACCAACTTCTTGATTTGATAGAAATGCAGAAAATTATAAATACAGGATAAAAGAAATGTGTTATTAAGAGAAGCTAATGGAAGAAAGGAATATTGTCTCTTCTGGGAAACAGCTGAGATATTCTGGAGATTCGGATGCCACTTTTTGCTCCTTTTATGGTTTTTTCTGATCATCTGCATGACAACTGTCAACTGTCATGGTGCAAGGCTGTGTATCATGTAACATGCACGGACATTATTATAAAGTTTTGTTTTGTTTTGACTTTTTTGGTCTGATTTTATCAGTCTCTTCCACCTTCTATTACTTTCCCTGGGACAGTCTCCTGCCCTGTACCCTGGCAGTCTGCATAAGGAAGAGGGTATAACAAAGCTAAGTATTGTCTGGTGGGCGCTTGGGCAGCCTTCTTGTATCTAACTGATTTTGGCTAGCTCAGCTGAGGAGAGACTTCCAACCTTGAGGCAACCTGTCCTCAAAGATTAGAGCAAGGTAAAATTTCAGCTAGGTCCTGTCACGAGTGTAAGATTAGCAAGAGACTGTCGCAAGTAGCCATCTATTCTTCTGAATTCTTCTGAGCTCTTTTAGCTGAGAGATTTTATAGTAGTCGCTGATGAAAAGGTTTTCATGTTTTCAGTCACATTGGCAGAAATTATCAACCAAAGGCTAGAAAATTATCAAGACTTATTCTCTGATCCTTGTCTGAAGAATCTGTTGAAACTTCCTTCAGAATTACATCTGCAAATTCTCAAAGTGACAGACTCTCAGGAGCATTCTGACTGCCTCAAAAAGGGGCATCGATTTTTTTTTATTTATTTATCATTTAGCCTGTGACACTCTTTTGCAACAAACCTGTATCCTTGGACTGTTCTGGGATTTCCTTGCTTATGAAAGAATATTGTCAGTGTTTTGTGATGTAGGACCTATATCCAAACCAAACCAAACAAAATGTTGGATGAATGGATGTTAAAGATAAAAAGGGGTCAGAGGAGGGGTGGAAATATGAAAATAAAGGAAATGAAAATCTTGATAGTTTTCAGATTTGGTACCAGAGATTCACTATTTTAAATACTATCAGAAAGAATGATGTTTAAATATATACATATATGGCAAATTTTCAGTGCTAACAGGTTGGCATATACAGTTTATTTACCTTTAATAAATCAGCAATTGATATTTTAATGAATGAGAAACTAAGAATACAAGTTGTAAAGTTTGTCCACAATTGATTTTTTCCCCTTGTTTATGACATGAAATATGAGTTATATTTTTAGATACACTTTCCAAATGATTTGGAAGTTTGGGTGCTATATGAAGAAAGACATTTAAAGATATATCATGCTTCAAGATATACACACTTTGTTGTTTTGTTTTGTGGCACCGGGGATAGAACTCACAACCTTGTGCTTGCCAGGCAGGCGCTTAGGCCGCTGAGCTAAATCCCCAGCCCTTGTCTTTTTGAGACAGGGTCTCACTATGCCATTCAGGCTGGCCTTGAGCTCACTTTGTAGCCCAGGCTGGTCTCGTACGCACAACGATCCGCCTGTCTCAGCCTCCCAAGTGCTGGGATTACAGGCGTGCGCCACCAGGCCCGGCTTACACACTTCGTTTTATCTAATGTAATTTATTTATTGATTACAAAATACTTTTCTCCTCTCCGAATCATGCCTGTTAACCTAAACTTAGAATATATTTATTACATGCAAAATATTTCTTGGTCACTTTTAAGCAGTAATGTTTTATCTTAGTGGATATTCATTTATAATCCTGATAATTATTTAAATTGTTACTTAACCTCACTCTGAAAGAAAAAAAAATAAGGCTTAATATTGAAACTAAGCGGATTAAATATTGTGGCGTAAGTATTTTGTCCTAGTGAAGTTCCTGAAATATATTTCAGTTCTCAGTTTTTCTAGTGCTAAGTCACAGCCATCTGTGGTTGATGTGTAGTAAGTGGTTTCGCATTTTGGCACACCAAATTCATGGTTGATATGTTCAGATTTGGCAAAGATCCCCCTTTTCATTCCCTTCTCTCCCAAATGAAGTCCCAAAATCTTATTAGGAATCAAGAGTTAGACTTTATCCTTTTAATTAAAAGAATCCCCCCTTTTTAAAAAAGCATGTATTTATTTATAATTAACACATAACAATTGTACATTATTTATGGAGCACAGGGTAATTGATATATCCATCATCTCAAACATTTATTGTTTCTTTGTGTTATGAACAAATATTTTCCTGCTAGCTGTTTTGAAGTATACAATTAATTATTTTCAACCATAATTGCCTTTCAATTTCAACAATAGCATTGTCAACTTCATCTTTTTATCTCGCATCTCCTGTCACCTCCCAAAAGAAAACAGGTCTACATTTTCCCCCTCCTTTACTTGAATTGGAAGAGGTAGTTTAAGTGGTACTGCACATAGAATGTAGAATTTTCCTAAGAAATCTTTTTCTCTTAATATTTGTGTCTACCTGTATGTACTACTGTAGTTACCTTGTATTTGTTTCAAACTCCTGGTAATAAAGTTTTCTCATGAAAAAAAAATGAGTTAATCTAGAGCTATGGTATAGTTACAATAAACCTAGCTTTGTGACCCATAAGACTTCTCTGAAAATGCACAAACTAAGCACCCTTAACCTTCTACACAGGATAAACCACATGTAAAAGAAAAGAGTTAGCTTGTCTTTTTTGTTGTTGTTTGTTTACTTTGAGACAAATACTCACTTTGTAGTTTGTGTTAATCTTGAATTCACTACGTAGTTCCTTGAGCTCACAGAGGTCCTCCGGCCTCAGCCTCTTGAGTGCTAGCCTTGAGTGCACAGAGATTATCTTGCCAGGCTAGACTTGAGCTCACAGAAAACCTCATGCCTCAGCCTCTTGAGCACCGGGATTACAGCCAGGTGCACCATGCCTGACTATAAACGTAAGTTTAATGTGAAACATACATATTTCTTTCCAATGGCCTACAACTCTTTTCTTGGAGTTGATCCATATAGATGTCTTTATCTTAAGCCTAAGGAGCTTCTATGAGGACTAGAGTAGTAGACCATGTCAAATTGACTCCTTTAATGTATAACTTTTGACAATTCGCTTTTATGAAATAAGCAAAGTGTAGATTGACTTAAATTTGCCCAGGATGGTTATTTTTACTTTCCTGTACCCCTCTCACATCCTCAAATGGTTACCAGTCATTAAGTCCTTATGCTCAGGTTTGTTTGCCCACCACTGACCAAATCAAAGAAAGCCATTTATTTTGGTAAAAAAGGGGGGAAAAAAACTTTACTCAAAGCTAGCTCTGAGGAGCTAGAGGGGCCTCACCATCCAAATCACCATCTCCCCATGTACATGGGTGTCGGCGTCTTTTACAGCAAGCAACAGTATGGAGATGGAGCTCAGTGAGAAAGTAGATGTGTCCAGGCCTGTTTCATCCCTCCTGGACCCAGCCCTCTCCCTCCCGTGTCTGTGGATTTTGACCTTCTGCTGTCTGCATTGGGTGTCCTGTAGACTCATCTGGGCAGAGAAGAAGTGAGAGTGTCTGTTAATGCCCGCAGTCTGAGGCAGTTTGGAGAAGCCACTTCTCTCCACAGGAAAAAAACAAAACCTAACTTTTAAAGTTCCGTTTTGCCTTGCTGGTTCCAAAATCCTTATAAAAATTCCCAAATTTTACCCTGACAGTGCAATCTTCTCTTGGACTGGAGCTGCTGTCTTGCAGTACTGTTATGGTTGATACATTGTGTCAACTTGAGAAGTTTAGAAGTTTAACTAAAAACTCAGCAGGGAGCCAGGGCTCTTTGTAAATATCCTCACCCTGTGCAAAGGAGGGCAAGGACATTTTGTGAATGTTACACCCACCATGAAGGTGGTGGGGGGCGATGGCTGGTGTACAATATAAGGGAAGGAGAAGAGGCTTGTTTTCTCTTTTGCTCTGGCTGCTGCCTTGAAGTGTTGCCCTTGTGCCATGCCACCCTGTCTTGGAGCCAACTGATTATGGACTGAAATCTCCAAAAACTGTAAGCTAAATAAACTTTTTCTTCCCTAATTTTGGGTGTCAGGTGTTTGTCTCAGCAAGGAAGAAAAGTAACCAAGACAAGTACCCCAATAACTCTTAGCTTAGGTATGTTCTTTGCTGTTGGTTCATTCTCTTACCACCCATGCTACAGGCCTTGCACCCACAGTGCACATTTCATGCTATTGTTTTTATTAAAGGTTTAGAAGATAGTGATTCAAATTGGTATAGAAGGAAATGGATGTGAGGACAATTAGTACAATAGCTTTGAATTGTTGCTCTGGCTTTCCCAGCATCCACCCCCTATTTGGATAACTGCACATTTCTCTGCCTTAGGAAACTATCTTTCTTCTTTTGTGTGCGATATTGGTGGAACTCTACATGAGGAAAAGTCTTCCTCACTGAGCCAAGTAAAGGTCATGAGGTTTAGGCAGACTAATTAGATTCCTTCTTGTAGGATACCAGAGCAGCCCATTCTAATATGTGACTGTAGGAGACCACAATATTCATCCCAAAATTTGATGCTGGAAACAGACTCCTACCCTCAGTGATTTAGCATTCCAACTCCTCCTCATCCTCACCAGCATTTGGTGGTGTCATTTAAAAAAAATTAGCCATGCTAATTGGTGTGTGGTAATACCACATTGTTTTAATTCACAGTTCTCTAATGATGTGCTGAAGTGATTAAAAGTCACTGAGTAGAATCAAAATTATTTTAGACTTAAAGCATCTGAACTGCACATACATGAGCACACACACTCAAAGCACCACTAACTAAATTTAAGTGCAATTTCCTGAAAATTCAGCTGCCATTGACATTCCAAGGAATTTTCCAAAGACAACTGTCCCTTAGCACTCAGAAGAACGAATGTATCTTCTATAAACCCCTTTATAGGGACACTTCCAGTCAATCAGAAAGACTTTCATTTAGCATCAAAAAGCTGTACAGAGCCAGGCATGGTGGTGCGCATGTGTAATCTCAGCACTGTGGGAAGCTGAGGCAGGAGGATCGCAAAATAGAGTCTGGCCTAGGCAACTTAGCAACTTAGTGAAAACCTGTCTCAAAAGTGAAAAAGGGATAGGAATGTAGCTCAGTGTGAAGATCCTGCATTCAATCTCCAGTACCACAAATATAAAAAATGAAAATCAAAACAAATCTTCCATACTTTCCCATTGAAGCACTAAAAAAAAAAATTTTTTTTTTGTTAAGTTGATGTATAAACTTTAAGTCTGGCTGTTCTGTTCAGTATTCATTATGGAGTCTCCTCTGTGGATGCATAAATGAACTTTGTTTCTCCTGCTGTTAGTCTGCCTTGATTTGCCTGTTAATTTGTACTGTGTCCTAATTCATACTAAGTGACCTAGCTTATGTACTATCTGTATATCTTCTTTGAAGAAGTATCCATTCATATATTTTGCCCATATTTAAAAATATAATTTATTTGTTTTCCTATTATTGGGGTTTAATTGTTCTTTATAATGTTGTAGAACAGTCCTTCATCAGATACATTTTATGTAAATATTCTCTGTCTCTGACTTTTTAAAATTCTTAACATCATTGCAGTGTAGGAATTTTTAAAATTTTAATATAGTTTATTTTTTTCTTAGTTACTTTTCTTGTTGCTGAGACAAAATACCCAGCACCCAAAGTTAAAGAGGGAAAGGTTTATTTAGCTTAAAGTCTAGAGGTTTCAGTCCACGGTTGGCCGGGTCCAAAGCAGAGTGGCACACGGCAGAGAGGTGGAAGACAGCAAAAGCAACAAGGGAGAGAAGAGAGACTAGGCTCTTTCTGTCCCTTGTATTGTATCTGGTCTACTGGGATTAGGGTGGTGCCAATCCAATCAGTGACTGAACCAGCAATCACCCACCCTTCATCCCAGCATCATTAGTCCCAGTATTGCACTATAAGTCAATCACATGCTCTAGATTCAGCCACCTTCAAAAAAGCCACCTATGACCACATGAAGCTTTGTGGGAACATCTAGACAAAAACCACACCTTGTCCACATTTTCTTTTATAGGTTCTGCTTTTAGTTTTTTATCTAAAAAGTCATCACCAAATCCAAGATGGTGTACTTTTTTCATTTGTTTTTCTCCTCTCTTCTTCTTCTTCTTCCTCCTCCTCCTCTTCCTCTTCCTTCTCCTCTTCTTCTTCTTCTCTTCTTCCTCTTCTTCTTCTTCTTCTTCTTCTTCTTCTTCTTCTTCTTCTTCTTCTCCTTCTCCTTCTCCTTCTCCTTCTCCTTCTTCTCCTTCTTCTCCTTCTTCTCCTTCTCCTTTTTTTGAGACAGTGTCTTTGTATGTAGTTCAGGCTGTCTTGAACCCACTACATAACCCAGAATGGCCTCAAACTTGCAGTGTTCCTCCTGCCTCAGCCTCTGGAGTGCTGAGGTTACAGGCATGTGCCACCATGCCTAGCTCTCTTCTGCAATTCTGTTTTTTGGTACCAGGAATGGAACTCAGGACCTCATGCTTGCCAGGCAGGTATCGTACTACTGAGCTAGATCCCTGGCCCTTCTCTTCTGAAATTTTTATGTAATCTGTCACATTTAGGTCTATAGAACATTTCATGTTCATTTTTATGAAATGTTCAAAATCTAGGTCTATGGAAATACATAAGATTTTGATCAATATAAAGATTTTTTTTGACATCTAGATTTACGGTGCTATCTCAGTTTATGAATATAATTGGCTTAATGATTTTGGGGAAGATGGCTGTGTTGGTGTGTGTCTGGGGAAGATGGCCATGGTCATGTTTGTCACCCAATGTGGAATTTGTCAACAGGCCACTTTTGTTTGCTAACTGAGTTGTTTGCAAACAGAAGCATTTGTGAACCAAGATACTACTGTGTGGTTGTTCTACTACTATTAGTTGAAAAGACTATCTTTTCCCAGGTGAATTATCATTCTTCCTTGTCAAAGATCAGTTCACTGTGAGTTCATTTTCTGGGCATTCTATTTTGTCTATTGACCTATTTGTTTATTCTTTAACTAATATCACACTGTCTGCTACAGTCTGGATCTTGACAAAGGCCCATATGTTGAAGGCCTGGTCCCCAACCTGGGCATTGTTGGGAGGTGTTGGAACCTTTAGGAGGTGGGGCATAGTGGAAGCAGTTAGATCACTGGGAGCATGGTAGTATGGGGAAATTCAGATCCCAGCCCCTCTTCTTTCAATTGCTTTGCTTCTTGGCAACCAGGAAGCATGGTGGCTCAAATGTTGATCCACCATATGCTACTGAGCACAATTACTATCTTGCCAGAGACCCAAATGAGCAGCACCAACTGATCACATACAGGAACCACTGAAACTGCAAGCCAAAAGAGCACTTTCCTACTTCTAAGTTGATTCTTTCTCTCTCTATGTTTTCTGTGTGCTATGAGGTGAGCTGCTTTCTTCTGGGATGCCTTCGTATCATGAAGTTTCTACCTTGCCACAGGCGTAAAGGGAATGGAGCCAGCAACCAGGGACTGAACCTTGGGAACTGTGAGCCAAAATTAATCTTTCCTCTTTTAATTTGTTTTTCTCAGGAACTTGTATAACCAAGAGGTTAATAGTGATCTTTGAAACTTAGGATTTTAAAAAGTTAGTCTATTTCTCCATCTTTCTCATTCAGAGAGTAAAACTTTCAACAGAATGAGACTTTCAACATTTTTTTTCCTGAGTCCTCTATGGGGCAAAAGCCTGGCATATTTCCTGGTGTTTGTTCTATCTTTACCATACACTGGAGTACTCTGTGAGCTGAGGTTAGAGGGAAGGAGTTGACTACCTGCCCTCCCAATTTGGCCAGATAGAGAATAAGTTTTCCATTTTTTATGGGATTTTCTCATACTTTTGGCAGTAGACGGGCAAATTAGTACAGATACTTGAAGCCTAGATTTGATCCTCTAGGCCCCCCCCACATCCCATTGCCTCCAGTTTCCTGTCACAATTGGTCACAGCAACAAAAAGCTGCCTCACACAAAATCTTTACATATTTTATTAGATTGATACCTAAGTATTTTATTTTTTGTGTGACAATGTAAATGGTATAGTGTTTGTAATTTCAAATCCCTATTGTTCATTGCTGCAATTGACTTTTGAGTTGGTTATCATGCCACAAGGCTGTGCTACCATAGTGGCACAGGTCTGTAATCCCAGCATTCAGGAGACAGAAGCAGGAGATCAGTTAGTTCTAGGCTCTAAACCAGCCTGAGCTACACAGTGACGTAGTGAGACTCTGTCTAATGCTAAAACCAGCATTAACTTTTGTATATTAAATTCGTGTCTTGTAAGTAATCTTAGAGCAAGTAAACCACAGGCATTATTTTATTCCCTGTAGATATTTGGAACATTAGAAGTCATTGGACAAGAGCGCTGAACTTATTTTAACTGTGCTAGAGGAAGACTAATCTGGAAGCAGATGGGACTGTAAGGAGGCAGAGAGTGCACATTGGAAGTTTTATGTGGGACAACCAGGAAAAAAAAATCAGGTGGCACCAGTAGAAAGGAAGAACAGATTCAAAGGCAAATGCCCTAAATTTGCCTTTCTCCTTCATGCTTATGGATCTTTTCACATGCATTTTCTTCTTTTTAGGTCTTCTTATCCTCTTCAGTTACGTCTAATTATTCATCAGAATCCATTTCAGATTCGGGGTCTCAATAATTCTTTCTCCTCAGTCTCCCCACAGCCTCTGTAATGCTCTCCATCACCCTATACATGTAGTCTGTCTTTATCTTTGTATGAGTACTTTACATGTCTGCTTACCTTTTGCTGCCTACAAACACCTTTCTGCATGACTCTTTCGAAAACGTGAGTGATTCCTGCACCTTGGCCAACATCATCTGCATGAATGGTCAGAAAAACTGCCACCAGAATGCAAATCCTTTCATCCTGACTATCTGCAGGCTCACCAGAAGGGGGTATCTTTACTGTCGTGTACAAGGATGTTACACAGTTCAAATGCTTCACTGTGGTCTGTGAACCACCTCAGAAGAGACTGGTTCCTGTACACTTAGATAAGATTGTAAGAGCGTAGATAAGAGTGTAAGACTATACACTTAGATTACATTTCCTTTCTTTTGACATAGTTCCTGTTACAGTTTCTTTTCCTTTTCCTTTTCTTATTTAATATTTTGCTCCCTCAGAAGAAAGAAAGAAGGTGTTGAGAAGATAAGAGTGCCTTGGATACTGAATTAGAGTTGGAAATTACATCTACATCTATATCATATATATCTATCTGTTCTGCTTTGGAGATCTGTTTGTGTTGAGGCAAGGCAAATGTGGAAACGGAGAAGAGGGATGCTGGCCTCTGGGACTTTTGCCTGGCTTTAATGCACTGTATTCACAACAATAAAACCACTTCCTACTGCCTGCTAGTGAGTGTAACTGTTTTTATCCCCTTTCAAGTCATCAGCTTCCAGTATTCTAAGGAGAACTACTTTGTTCTTAGGTCCCTAAACCACCTTTGAAGTCTCCCTGAAAATTCAGCCACTTTGCTTGCCTCTGTGTCCCTGGGACTTCAAGCAAGGAAGTTCTTCATCCCTTCAAATGCTCCTCATGATTTCATTTATTTCCTTGGGACCATTGTCTAAACTTATTTGGAAGTGATGTTGATACCTCAAACAGAGAGTTGGTAATACCTTTTTTTTCAAAGGGTAGATTAGGGCTGGGAGGCTGGGAATTAAACCCAGGGAGTGCTGAAATACATCCCCAGCTCTTTTGATTTTTTTGTTTGAGACAGAATCTGGAAAAGGTTCCCAGGTGGCCTTAAATTCACCATCCTCCTACCTAGACTCCTGAGTGCTGGGATTACAAGTATGCACCACTATGCTCAAAAAAATCCTCCGTCCAGTATTAATTTTTTAAAATTCTGAGAGTCTTGCTAAATTAACAGGTTGGCCTGAAATTTGCAATCCTGTTTCAACCTTTAGAGTAGCTAGGGTTATAGGCGTGCACCACCACACCTGTCTCCAAACCAGGTTTTCTCTATTCTATTCTTGGTATCATGCCTAGGTTTTAGTATCTTCAAGATAAACATTTTGTAGTCAGATGAAAAGAGGCCATTCCTAGACTGATGTTACTTAATTCCATAGATATATAGTCCTCTGCACCCATAGTCATGTCCCATGAAAATACATTTGGTTCCTATATTACAGCAGTCCCATGTCTCGGGGCTCTCTCCTTAAGTAATTACATGGTGGTGTTTGTGAGCAAGGAAGGCGAAGTGAGGAAGACAGTTTCCCCTGCTGGTCAGCAGCATGGACCAGCACTATACTTCCACCAGCAGGTTTCCAATGAAGCCAAGAAATTTCCTGACCCCACTGCTGTGTCTTCTCACTGCTGCCCTGATTGCGTCTATACATCAGGCTCTCCCTGCTATGGACTCTGAGCCAAGGCAAAAGTCTCCCTGGGCTGTCAGGCCTAGAGAGATCCGTGAGCCCAGGCAGAGGTAAACAGCAAACTTTGACCATCAGAAGCTGTCTAAAGTGATCTGCCAGGAAAATCTGCCCTAGTTAAGTATATGACATCTGCTAAGATGATCAAGGCCTCTAAATTGGCTTTATGCTGAAAGGATTTCACTGAACTAGTTCTGATCTCAGTGTGTGATTTGTCTAGAGATTCCTAACCATACATAAGTAAGAACTGTATGCCAGTGCCCAACCCTGCTACAAAACGGGTGGGCACACAACTGGAAAATTCCAAGTGTAAAGAGGCTCTGGGGTCATTGAGCCACTCACCCAGATTAGGAAACTGGTTCAAAGAGGGATAATCCCTTGCTGTAAAAGGGATGGGACTCAAGCACAGGCCCCTGCCCAATTATCTGCCACTGCGGACTCAGGATAAGTGTAAAGGGAAGGAAACTGACCCTCAGCATTGGCCCTGCCCAGAGTTGCAGCAAGAAGAAACTAGAGAATCAAGTAAGAGTGTAATGAGCTTTAAAACACGGCCGCCACACACACTACAGTCACACACCCTGTGCTCTGAACCCATGCATATTAACAACTCTTAATCATGGACTATGAAGATGATCATGGCTTAATCAGTCTGTGAACCTAAAACTTCTCTAAAAAGTATATTCTATTGTATTAAAAGATAAGGAAATGAAAAAGAACCTCAAGGATGAAGGGAGGAATCTGAGTAGATATCTTCCCATATACACTTACTAAAACCTACTAGCAATATATCCAAATTTAAGGAATGATTTGCAGAACTATGTAATTTATCTCAGAGAGTGGCTACCAAGAAACAGTTCTGAGCACTTTGCTAAGGCACCAGGGCCCAGTCTTAGGGAGGTCTACCTCCAAGCTGAAATTTACTTGGTACCTATCAGTTCCATAACCTCTAAGGTCTTTTGGATCTATGATTTAAGGTCCTGACTTTCCAAGAGTCATTTTCTGATGTAGAAATAGCTCACTCAACCAAAACTAAAATGGAAATTTAGGATTGTAGTTCCATAGAGTCCTCCTTTCCACCCAGAAGCAATGCAGGGTTTTCCCGAGCTGATGCTCTCCCTCCCATGCCAGAGAATCAGGGCATCCAAGCTTCACCTCTGTTGGTTTACCAGCACTACAATGCACACAGTTGTAGCTCCCTTTTGTCTAAAACAGTACACATTTAAAAATTTCGATCTTGACATAAAGGAATCTACAAGAAAGAGAATTTTCTCATGCCACTGGCATCCCAGAGTCTCAAGGGGGAAGGGTTTAAATTCTCCATTTGCTGGTCACCAGAAAGAGTCAGATTTAAATGTCTTCCTCCTCCTCAGAAAGCAACCTCAGAAACAGATCCTGGGTAGGATGCTCTAGGAATTCAGTGACTGCAACTGTGTTTTATTGAAAGAACCAGTGAAGGAGTTAATATGGGGCCCACCTCACCACCCATTCCTCAGCCCCCAGGCCATGCAGGAGCAGGACGCAGGAGAGGAAGCTTGTGTGTGTTGGACAGGAGCCCTAAGGGCAGTTGTTTCTTTTGGGGCAAGGAAAGAGGAGAGGAAAAGCAGGAGTTGAAATGATGAGAAGGGGTGAGATGGGTGTCTCACTGCTCCGACTTAGGTGGAGGACTACACAGAATCATCGAAGTGGACTGGCACATACGGGTTCCCCTCACAGGCCACGATGATGCTCTTCTCTTCCTGGCTGGTACGATATGAGCAGTCAGGGTAGTTGGAGGTGCTGGTCGTGCGGCAGTCTGTGATGTGCATGGTGGAGAGGCTCTGGTAGCAGTTGGTCTGCCCGTTCTTGCAGGCGACATTTTTCTGGAAGCAGACAGCCTGGACATCTGCCAAGGGCTCGTGCACGAAGGTGTTCACTGGCTTGCAGCGATCCTGTGTCATATTCCGGCGCTTCATCATTTCATTACAGTAGTTAGAGTTGGTGCTAGGGGAACCGTCTGAGTCCATGTGCTGCCGCTCGAACTTCATAGCCGAGGTTTCTGCGCCCAGGGAAGGTTGTACCCACCCCAGCCCCAGGAGCACCAGGACAAGCACTGGGAACAGGACAAGGGACTTCTCCATGGTGACCTCACTGTGCAGGGAAAGCCTAAATGGGAAAGGGAAACGGAAGGAAGAGCATGCCTTGAGCAATTAAACTCTGGCTCCCATCTGCTGCTTCCCGGGGTATAGTCACCCTTTCCGGAAAGACGTGTCTTTTCCAGAGAGACTTTCCAAGTGATTATGCACTCATGCACATGTTTCTCCAAGTGCATTGCACTCCCACTAGTTAGACAGAAGAAGTTATCCTCTCTCTCTCTCTTTTTTTATTTTAAAGAGAATAGAACAAAACAAAACAAAACAAAAAACAAAACAGAATAGAGTCAAACACAACATAGCATTTCAGAACAGAACACTGCAAGCAATACGGGTCTTCAAAACAAACAATAGGAGATTAACAATGGCTAACCTAGTGTCTCTTGCCTTCTTCGAAATGGTTGTTCATACATTCACAAACTTAATGTCATCTAAAATCCTGGCAGTACCTCATTTGAATACTGGATTTTCTTCTACATAAAATACATTTCCCCCAGTGTTCAAACGGCTCATCAGAAGATCATTCTGAACAAACTGTGGGACAAATTTGGTAAATTTTTATTACTGAGTTATGGCCATGACATCCAAGATAGGTGACAGAACCCATTGTCTTGGTGCACAAAGAAAACTCAGTGCAGTGTCTGACGCTGGCATCATAAAGGGGTTTTATTGTATTCCAAAGAGAGAGCCTGGCTTTGCTCAACTTTGGGGCTCCTCTGCAGCCCATCAGTTTTTTGTGCTTGCCTGTTCCTACCCCCATGCCCCAGCAAATGGTTCCCTGGTCTGAGCATTTTTGGTGTTAGTGAGAGCCAGAGCTTTTTCAGTGCACCAGGGGCCTTAGCTTTCTCTTCTCCAGCCCTCCTGAGACCTGAGACCACTTACCTGGGTCTCCAGAGAGGGAGATCAGTTTCTGCAGGGAGCTCAGTTCCTGAGAGCAAGGTCTTTATATAGATTGCAAAGGGATTTGGCTATGAAGAAAAGTGGGAGGAGTATTTTGGTTTCCAATCAGATAAAGACAAGAACACTGTGTGGAAAGGGTAGGGAATGGCCCAGGCAAACACCTGTCCAGGTTTGCTAGGGGGAGAGGGAATCTGCCTGCAGGACTCTCTCTCCCATGTGAACCTCATCTGTCTGCTGATGCACAGGCAGCTGCAGAGAAAGCCACTACAGCACAGGCACCCAAGCCACACACACCCAGCAAAGTCCTGTGACCTCTTTGCCTGCTATTTCACTTGGTTGTTAACAAAGGGGCAAATAAGGTGATTATGGGCCTCCTCCTTAGGTATCTTGAAATGGTTTTTGCCAGAGTTCCACATCTCCTAGCAGCACCTTTGCTGGGAGGAAAGCGGGGAACTGGGGCTTCTCTGACTTCAGCCAGAAGCTCTCCCAGACCTGGAGAAGGGAGAGGGCATCTGGACTGGGAGGACAAAGAGGGATCTAGGGTGAGTCTACACACCATTTTCCACCCCTCATGCCTTTCCTGTGCATTGAGGGTGCTTGGACAATTTTTATACAATGACCACTGACCCTGTAGGTCAGACCTGGGTAAAGGAATAAAAGAGAAACCAAAATATATAATTTGTATATTGTTATTTTTATTATATATTATTTTTATTGAAAACAGGTAAAAGATTTCATAACAAAATGTTAGGAGAATAACAACAGTTAATACATCGCATACTGTCATCTTCAAAGTAATTACTTGGTGTATAAGATATGGACATAAAAAATTCTCCAATTGATATTAGCATGAACCTTCCTTTTCAATGAACTAAGAGACAGTAATAGTATAGCTACCTAGCATTTTTCTCCCTTTTCCCTTCCTTTCTTTCCCTTTTCCGCCCTCCTAGTTCCTTTTTCCTTTAAACAATTACTTCCCATTTTATTATTATAATTTTTTTAACCAGCACAATTACAACCTAAAAAGAGACCTATTTTTTCTGATAAACAACTTTGATACCTAGAGTAGGAAATATCAAAATATCCTTCCATGCTCTGAATTCAAATTGCCTCGATCCAAATCCGGGTTCAGCACATTATGAGCTAAGTAGTTTACAGAAATTTATTTCTGTGTTCCTCAGTTCCTTCTTTTCTGCAATGAAGATGTTATATACTTTTTAGGTTTGTTGTTTCATGGAAATAAAGTAAGATGTGAGAGAGCTCAAAGGATTGGACTGATCTAAAGTAAGCATCAGTGAGTCTTGGCTCCTGGATGTTCCCGTGGGGGGCCGGATACCTCCCAAGGGTTTGTTTGAAAGGTGTCTTTGAATTGCTTCCTGAAGGGAGTGGAGTCAAGAAATGCCACACATTTGTTTTACTGAAAACCTGAGCTGAAGTTAGCAGTCTTTCTTTTTTTTTTTTTAATTTTATTTTATTTTGAAAAGAATACAACCAAACAAAATAAAACAGAGTAGAGTCAATCACAACAAAACAATGAACATGGTACATGACTTCTACACATGATAAAAAGCAATCGATAATGGCTACCACAATGCCTCTTGTTATCCGCAATATAAGTGCCCATACCATCAG
>RJWT010014494.1:0-21033 GCA_004365215.1 Cuniculus paca | reverse complement strand
ACCGTGGAGTCTGGGATGTACTTTCTGCTTTGGATAGCACTCGGCAGGCCAAAAATGGGGCCTAGGGAAGGTTTCCTAGATACCAAATAGCACAGAGAAGATTTATACATAAATGAGTCAAAAATATGGAGATGAAGTTTTCGCTGAGATGCACATGAATTAAGAAGAAAAGTGTTTGAGGCAGTTTCAAAAGAAATGCCATGAAACTTAAACATATGGAAAATAATACAAGATATTGGAGAAATCTCCAAGCGGCTGGGGTTTGGCCTACAGAGTCCTTGAGGCCCCCTCTCCAGTTTCACAAAAATCTCATCATTTGAAGAAATTAACATGAATTTAGAGACTGGCTGAATAGGGTCCATCTCGCTAGGTTTGACTGGCTTATCCCCAGTCTAATTGTTCAGATTTTAATTTTTTTTTTTACCTTGTTCTGTGGTTCATGTCTAAATACTCGAAGATGTTTATATTGCATACATTCAGCTTTAATTGGCCCTTAAAAGAAGGTGTTGATTAGAATCTGCTCAACATCAACAGCTAGCTCACACAACATTCTGTAATTACTGTTTATTAATTTAGTTCAAGTGGCATAGTTGAAAGCCCTGTTCAGATGGGAGAAGTAAATTGTCACTGGTATTGAATATGTAAATTATGTGCATTGTAAATTTCCATGAAGAAATGTTTAAAGTTAAATGCTGTGCACATAAACCCTTCTAGTTTTATCTAACCCAGCCCTGGGAGTGGAAGTGAGTCTTCACTCTGAAAGCACACGCTGCTGCAACCCGGCGGGGGCCATGCCTTGGCCCCACGGCACGCGTCTTACCTAGAGTTTGCAAGATGAGATTTTGTAATCAATTTTTGTGTGCGTGTGTTCCCTTTTTCACAAAACAAGGCACCACTAATGTGCCCTCTTTATCCTTGTTCACAGAGCCCTTGCAGGGAGTTCCCTGGCAGATTTTCCAAGACAGTGTGGCAATCCTGCAAATCCCCCGCTGCCCCAAGGAAAGTGTCTAGTTGCTGCTGGGTGGCAGAAACCGAAGATGGCTTTTCTTCAGCAAGTAGCTGAACTAAGTGACTGGGAATATGCTTTTTCCTCTCTCCCCCAGAGTATCAAAAAAGATGCTGGTGATTGGAGCTGGTCTCTTGGGGTGGCCACTCTCTGATCTCTGGGAGCTGTCTTAAAGGCTCTGCAGCTCTCCCAGGAGAGGGTGTGGCCTAATCGGGTTGAGGTAATGTTAGTCTATCAAAGGGTGTTTTGGATTCTTGCTGCATTTAGGTTGAATTAAATGAAATTTTCCTTTAAACATCAGCCAAAACCCTTTGCTCTTTTTCTGTAGAATCATGCTTTGGGCAAGTGACTTAATCCGTCTGCTCCTTAAAGTAGAGAAAATAATACGCAAACTTCATGGATTGGATGCAAAGATCAATTGAGATAATACCTGTGAAGTGTTTAAAGCAGAGCTTTCCCACAACGAAGGGGTGATAACTGTTAACCGTGATCTATTTTTGTAAAAGTTTACATAGATACAATTGGATTCTTTTCTTAAGAACTTTCTGATTGTTGGAAGGAATCGTAAATTCATAACTAGCCAAAAGTGATAGTTTCAAAAACTAGGCATGAACACCAATGGTTTTTAGTAAGCATGAAAATTCAAATGTATTTTTTTTTTCTAGAGGTTGAAAAGAGTAGTTGAGGCAAAGGGTACATCTGGCTCCTATGTCACTAAAGCCCACACTTGCCCATTTGGGGGGCTTCCGTCTTTGTACAAGTTTTTCAGCCCAGATGTTGGATGCTTTCAATTTTGCAGAATCTGACTATAAATGAACTGAAAAAAAATTGGCCCAACTGTTACTGGGACTAATTATGATGGTTCCAAGGAGAATGCACACTTCCACTTTTCCTTTATGAAGTGCTCCTGAAGAAAGTCTTTTGATTGAAATAACCCTTTTGGATGAAAGCTGACATTTTCAGAAGTAATAATAATACCACTTCAGATCCATAGAGGGGAAGTAATGGAAATGCAAAGTGCTTCGCAGATGTTGGCTCATTCGCTTGCATTACCCTCCCGTGTGGCAGGTGGAAAGAATTATTCTTCCTGTTTTACAGATGCAGAAACTGAGGCTCTGAGACATAAAACCACAAAGCACAAAAGTTCTAGAGCAAATCAGTGATGGAAATGGGGTAGCTGGGGTCTTATAACCTGCTTAGGTACTATCCACTAGGAACAGTGTGGTTAGGAACGCATTACTGGGGACATTACCACTAATGAGAGCTCCACTTACCCAGGTGAGCCCGCTTTTGTGCATCAGATGTGTTTCAGTTATCTTGTTCATTGCTGTAAAATGAGTCCTGTTTCTCTATTAACTTCTACTGAAAAATTAGAGACGTAGCCCCAAGATTGCTCCTATAGGTAGAGTTGAACATTTTGGATATGAGAGTGCTGAATGTTCTTGCCTAGGCTCAGGCTTTCTTTTTTTCTACACTTTCCCCCCTCTTCCCTTCTGGTTTTATCTAACCCCAGTTCTGGGAGTGGGAAGCAGGTCTTCCTGGCCCAGTAGCATTTGGAGAACTTGGTGGTGGTGGTAGTGCAGATCTGTGTGGGTATTTGCACAGCTTTCCCATCTTTGGGCTCCCTCCACAGTCTTTCCTCAGGTCCTGAGACATTCTGTTCATTCAGAGCCAATTGTTAATATCAGTGGAGTTTAGTTTTGCATCTCCCTTGGGAGATTCTCAGCTATATTCTTACACGTTGCATTGTAAGTGTCATCATTTTACACATGGCTTAATTTCTTAATTTTTTTAATTAATTTAATTGCCTATTTATGTCTTCATTGTATGTTGGGCATAGACAGGGAGTGAGAGACCAGAAGAGGTAAACAGAGAAACGAATAGAGTCTGCTCTCATGCAGCAGGGAGCTCTCTGGAGGAGACAGAAGTAAAGAAACCACAATCTTCCAGGAGATGCGTTGTAATGAAGTAGTGATTTATAGCAGGGGCATCTACCTACCCCTGTCCTGTGAGGGATCCTAGGGAAAGAAGAAAGGAAAGTACAGGACACACCCAGGTGAAAGGTGGGCTAGAATATATGCAAAGGTATGAAAAGTTGAGAGAGTTTGGCCTGTGGGGAGTAGTACAGTGTACAGTGTTGTAGAACTCTAGTGCGTCATGCACACCAAAACTGACTGGAGGTAGAGGTGAAAGCCAAGCTCTTTTGTACTAAGGAATGTTTGGATGTTTCTTTGAAGGCCACAAGGCCTTATTGAAAGCTGCTGTGATAGAAATTTAGGCTTGACTACCTATAAGGTTTCCAGTTTTACAGAACCAACTGGTTCTCTCCTTGGCCACTGAAGCCAAGTCTGCTGTATATTTAGAAGTCTGTTAGTCAGGGCTTTCCAGAGAACAGAAACAAGAAGATCTCTGTCTGTCTGTCTGTCTGTCTGTCTGTCTGTATGTCATCTATCATCTATCTATCATGTATTGATTGGTTTAACGAAATTGATGATATTATGGAGGCTGGAAATCTATATAAGCAAATGGGCTAACAGATTGAAGAGCCAATGTTGCAGCTCAACCTAGAAGGCCATCTGCCAGCAGAATTCCCTCTTCCTGGGGGGTGAGGGTGGGGGCAATGTTTATGACAGTCTTCTGGGTTTTGTCAGGCCTTCAACTGATTGAATAAAGATCAATCTGCTTCACTCAAAGTCCACCAGTTTAAATGCTAATCTTATCCAAAAACACTCTTGCAGAAACATTTAGAATGTTTACCATGTATCTGGTAATAAGGTATAACTATATATCCTGACACATGAAATAATTCAACACAAAGGAAAAAATATATATATATACACTCCATAAATGTTACACACACAGACGCACATATGTTATAATATTTCATACACTCTTGTCTGTTATCCACAGGACTACTCAATTACCTATGCATTCTAGAAAAACTGTTAGTCAAGGGTCTACTATGTGCGAAGCCTTAGGGATCCAATAGTGAGTGAGACAGGCAGTGCTATAGAGGATGTTGACCTCCTGAGGGTTTTTATTAGAGCAGGGTTTTGCAAACTGTGGCCCATGGCCAAGACCAGCCTACCGTCTCTTTTTGTAAATGAAGATGTATTAAAACATGCCTGTGTCCATTTACTTATGCATTGTCTATGGCTGTTAATTTGCTACAAGAATAAAGTTGAGTAGTTACATCAGAGACCAGGTGGCCTGAAAATTCTAAAATATTTCTGATCTGGCTCATTTCAGAAAAAAGTTGATGATCTATGAATTGGAAGATATAGGTAATAAGGAAATGAATAAATAGGGATATAATGCGATGTTAAGTAGTCATAGGTTCTCTGAAAGAAAATAAAACAGGACAGGGGATAAAGTGATAAGAGTGCTATTTTAGAGGCAGTGGTAAGGGAAGGCCTCTGTGGGAAAGTGGCATTTGAGAAGGGATCTTAATGAAAGGAGGAACAGCTATGTGACTCCCTGGGGGAAGCGAGTTCCAGGCAAGGACACAATAAGCGCCTGGCACAAGTGAGGATCTGGAGACTGCGGGGTGCCAAGCAGGTCACCTGCCAGTTATTCTCTGCCAGGAAGGCCTGTGTTTCACTCAAGTTGGATGAGAGTTTGGACTCTTGAAAAGCATGATGTGCTTTTTTTGGTTCTGAGCATTAAGATCTCAAATCCTCATGATTTTCTCATGAGTCTTCTAAAACTCAAACAGGATTGAAGGCTTTCATGTCATTCTCTCCCCTTCACGAATATCCACCATTGCAGACTCCAAAACGCAAATTCCTTAGCCTGGCCATTGAAACTCTCAAAGATCAGTTCTCTGCCAGCCAACATTTCTAACACAGCCCTCAGGCCCCTGAACCTGCAGTTCTACCACAATGCTCCATGCTCTGTCTACACCAAGGCCCTGTATTTCTCTTTCCCTCATCTTCTATCCATCTTCCCTTCCCAATCAGAGCCTTAGCTCGTGCTGCCCTTCTCCTCCTGTAACCCTTACCCCATCTCTCTTGCTCTCTCTACTTCTCATTCTCTCTCTTCCTCCTTTTTTTTGGTATATCTCCAAGTTCTCTCCCACCCATTGTTCATTGTTTGAATCTTTATCATTACATCACTGACTTCAGTTTTTCTAATCCTGATTTATGAACTGATGTCTTTCTTCCAGATGTTGTCTATGAGGCGAGGGGAGTAGAAATGCAAGAGGAACAAAAGAATTCTCTCTACAGAAGAAATGAGGCCAAGCTGTTCCTCAGACAAAGGATTATTATTGAGAATATATAAAACACTAAAAAAAAATCGGATCCCTCAAATTTAAAAGACCCAATCCAAAATTGCATCTGAGATAAATACACACTTCTCAGATGAAGAAATGCAAATGGCAAATAAATATATGAAAAAATGTTCAGCATCACTGATCATTCAAAAGATGCAAATTAAAACAGCACTGAGATTCCATCTCACCTCAGAAAGAATGGCTATTATCAAGAAATCAACCAATAACAAACATTGGTGGGGCTGTGGGGAAAAAGAAAACCTTCACCATCTGTGGGAGTGTAAACTGGTGCAACCACTGTTGAAATCAGTGCGGAGTTTCCCCAGAAAACTAGGGTTGGAAGTCCCATTTGACTCAGCTATTCCCCTTCTGAGGATCTTCCCAGAAGAATTAAAAACATTGTACCACAGCAATATATGTGCACCCACATTTATAGCAGCACAATTTGTAATAGCTAGATCTTGGAAACAACCCAAATGCCCATCAACTGAGGAATAGATAAAAAAGATGTGGTCTTTTCATACAATGGAGTACTACTCAGTCATAAGGAAGGATAAACTCTAGACTTTTATAGGTAAATGGTGCTACTCAAGACCATACTCATAAGTGAAATAAATGAGATACACACGTGCTAACATCGTATTGTCTCCCTAGTGTGAGAAGCTGAAAGAGGAAATAAGATCCAAAATGTACAATAGATATTGTAAAATGGGAAGAAACTATTCAAAAGAAAAAAGAAACTGGGATGGGGGAAAGGAGGAAAAGAGAAAAGGAAAGCTAAGATAGTTATACAACTAATTTCTTTTAGTTCATTGAAAAGAAAGATTTGTGCTAATATTGTTTGGACAATTAAATGCTGATATCTTGTACTCTGGGTGACTAATTTAAAGCTAACAATACACAAATATGTTAGCCATTGTTACCCTCCTGTTATCTTGTTTTGAAATTTTGTAGGTTTTTTTCTCTTTAAAATAAAAAAAAGAAGGAATGAGGTCAAATATATGACTATTACTCGATAACTTATAGAGATTTTCTTGTATCAGATGACCTAAATGAGCCCTGAAGAGACAACCATGAATCAGACCTAATCTTGGCATTTCGAGAGCTCACAGCATAACAAGGGGGAAAAACACATAAACGATTATGGTACAATATAGAAGCTTATAGAATGCACTTCAGAAAGAGAGTGGCGGGTAGTTGTGCCTGGCTGAATCATGGGAGGCTCCCAGTGAGGAGGTCTATCACCTTAGGAAGAGACGGGCAGAAGAAAGGAGAGAGAATTCAAGTCAGAAGAAACAGCAAATACAAAGGCAGAAAGTTGAAAGGAGCAGCAGTTACCTGAGACTTGGGGAGAAGTTCTAAGCGGAAAAGTCTAGAGAACAGCCAGTGTCGCAGGAATGGTGGGACAGAGAACTAGTGAAAAGAGTTTTCATGTAGTGAGTAAGCATGAAAATAAATTTTATTTTTACCTTTACATCTCCTCACTTGATCTACGGCCTTTGACAGAGTTGTAAACACTCGCTGGTTTCTTGATTTGAACTAAGCACATTAAATTTGACTGCATGTCTTCAGACCTATTCAAACACTGTTTCCCAATAACTGTAAAGTGATTGCATTTCATGTAATGACTATGTCAGATATATGCTGTTATGGTGTGTGAATGTTGGAGTCTCCTGGGAACTCATTTGCTGAAACGTAAATGGCAATGTGACAGTGTTAGGAGGTGTCTCGGTCACAAAGGTGTGGCCCTCATGAATGTAATGAAGACTTATGAAAGAGGCCTCAAGAGTTCTCTACCTCTTTCACTATATAAGGATACCCAGAAGTTGCCATCTACGTGAACAGGTTCTCACCAGACTCCAGTGGTATCTTTGTCTCCTCTTGATCTTAGACTTCCCAGCCTCCATGAGCAATAAGTTTCCATTGTTTAGAAATTGCCCAGTCTACAGTATTTTGCTTACCAATCTGAACAGACCATGACATATGCAGACTGTCCACATTTGGTTTGATCCAACTTACAACTTTTCAGATTTCTGATGATGTGAAAGTGATTTCTAATCAGTAGACATCATATTTGAAATCTTGGTCATTTTCTAGACTGAGGATAATGTGATACCTACCATATACTCTTTGATGCCAGGCAGTGGCAGTTACAGCTCCTAGTCTTCCATGTGACCACAAGGGTACACAATACTCTGCAGGGTACTGTGTTGCTAAGTCATGATGTGCAGTTGGTTAGGTGCATTAACTGCCTTTTTTTCTTATATTTCCAGCTTACAATGGGAATCCGCAGGTTATAACCCCATTCTAACTGGAGGAACTTCTGTACACGGCAAGGTATCACATGTCATAGGACTTTCTTGATAGGAACAGACATCTCTCTAGCTGTGGTTTCCTCCAAGGGACCAAAGTATTCACTATGCATAAAGAGCCATTCCCCATTAAAGTGAGAATTATGCGCTGTGCTCTAGTAGTGATATATGCTGGAGCCAGTGAACCCACTTGGCGCTTCAGTTTTATAGGACTCTTGCTGGGTAGTAATAAAGTTAGAACAAGTGGGTGTGACAGGACTTCCCTTAGAAGGGACTGAAGGAACAGTGACAATGACCATTCAGTGCTCAGTTATAGCGTTTAATTACTAAATGAGGTGGGTGTGGTAGCAATTTGATTCCTACCCAAATAGTCCAAGCCTGACAAGGTTGTCCGTGTGTTTTTTTTTGAGACAGGGGCTTGCTATGCAGTTCAGGCTGGCCTTGAGCTCACTTTGTAGCCCAGGCTGGTCTCAAACTTGTGATGATCCTCCTGCCTTAGCCTCCTAAGTGCTGGGATTACAGGCGTGCACCACTATGCCCAACTGTCTATCTGTTCTTGACACAAAATTAGCACCGGGCCAGGGATATAGGTCAATGGCACAGCACCTGCCTGGCAAACGCAATGTCCTGATTTCAATTCTTGGTTCAGAAAAAGAAAGAAAGAGAGAAAGAAAGGAAGAGAGAGAGAGAGAGAAGCAAAAAGAAAGCACTGTCGTAAAGATGAGTTTGTTCTTTATTAGGTCAATGAAGAGCGAACTAAACATTTTCTACTTGGGTCTTCACGTGGTAAGTGCTTAACAGCTTTGAAGGAGTTATTACAGGCAAATGCCTAAAGAAGGAACCATTTGAAAGGTCTATAATTACGTACTTCTGTAAGAGTGTGTAAAGGGATCACAGTTCCCATCAAGGGTTACTGCGTAAATAGTGAGTTCTTAAGTCAGTAACTCCTTATTTCCATGATGGTCAGTAACGACAGTCAAGAAATGATTGCAAGCTGCTGAGCAGATTTTAGCCATCCATGCAGTTGGGTGTATAAGGTCTGTTCTCTGCTCAGACATAAAAAGCACTGCAGCCATTTGGAGCTAAGGAGAGGTGCTATCTTTCCAGTGAGCCAAGCGATGCTAATGAGTTCCAAAGATTTCTGCTAGTCATTTAGGTTCAAAGTGAGGGCGCCTGTGTTCTCCTTTCTTCTGATAAAAGGCTCTTTTCCTTTGGGACTTGCCCTTCCCACATTCCTTGTGATTCAGATAGGAATGCCCATCAAGTGGCCAGGCCTACCAATCAGCAAGTAATCCACACGGGTCTTAAAGAGTCTTCTGCAGATTTGACATGCTTCTGGAAAATAGACATTTCTTTCTTCTAGAATTCCTTGGTAAAATGTTTGTGCCAGCTTGGAGATGCTGGTGACATTCTTTATCACGTGGTAGAAAAATCTTACCCAAAGTGAAAACCAACGCAGAGTAAAACAGAAGTAAGAAATGGTGAGAAAGAAATAGACTTGTGACCACATTGTTTGAGTACCTGGGTGAGTCATGACTAAAGCTAGATCACTCTTTGACCTTCCCAGTCTCAGGGGTGGTAGACATTCATTTCACATTTATGTGATTTGAGTTGATCGCATATTGTCATGCGATCTCTGCTTGGGCTACTTAGCATAAATTTCCTTATTTTTTATTTTCTTTTCTCTACCTCCCACCCCACTGTGTAAGAATTCCCCCACCGTATCCATCAAAAGACCTTGATTTGTGTATTGGGACCCAACTATAACTGGTTGAAAATAGTCGAATTCTAACAGTAATGTTAGAATTCTGGGAGCAGTTGAAATGAAAGGTTCGGGTTTATCTGACTAATGCCTTTTCCATTAACAGGAATCAGCGAGTTGCTTGTCTGTACCTGAGTGACAATGCCAGGAGAGAAATATTCCTGCTCATTCTTTTTCCTTTCATCCTGTCTTTTTATCTTTGTCAAATGTTTGAAGTTTCTACCTTCTTAAACCATGTGATTAGTACAAGGAGATACTCTATTAAATATTTAATATTTTAACACTTCCAAAAAAAAAATAAAAGGCAGCATTGATAATGGTGCATTCCTGAGTCTGTGCTTGATGCCGAGAGCCCCAGAGATGGAGTTGTATGATCCCTCCTCTCAGCAAACACCGAAGCCTGCAAGAGGGTGACAAAATGAAAATTGAAGATGTTGGCAAAGCCCCAAAGAAGTCTGCAAAAGAATAATGGATGCATGCAAGTCATAAGGAAATGAGATTGCCTCAAGTTTGGCCTAGTCTTTCTGTAGCCAAAGACGTAGAATAGAGACTTTAAAAGCCAGCCTCATGTCTTTTCAGAAATGTGGGTGCCCTGGGTGCCCCGAGAGTCTGTGGATTTGAGTTTAAGGATCAAAGATTGGAGAACACTCTTCCCGATTTTTAGTTCTGGGCTTCTCTGAGAATGTCCTATTTTCATTTTTGCTTGGCATTTATTTCAGGGTTTCTCAGCAACCATCACAATTTCTGTACCTAGAACAGGCTAGGAATGGCCATGCATTCTTAATCTTGCTCCAGATGTAGAGATTTTTAATGGATAGAGTGAGAAAGGCAGCCAGAAGTAAGTGCAGAAGAGGTGTTTGTTGATGTTACTCGTATCTGTACTAGACTCATTGCCCTGTGAGGCACTTCAGCGGACTATGAGCCTTTCAATGATATGGCTCCATTTTAGAAAATAAGAGTCACACAGTTATTCTCTATGTGTACTTGTCTCTATGTCTAAAATGTTTTTTGAGTAGAGGATTTAGGCTGTGATTTAGCTGGTTTTACAAGGGTATCACACGCTTAAAGTTTTTCTCTTATTTTTGGGAATCTTCCATCATTTAGGCAGAAAATCAGATGTATAGTATTGTTGGGGTCTAGGGAATAAAGGAGGAGTGCTTTTATAGAGGGTTAACTCTATTTTTATTGATTTACAAGTTTAATTTCCATCAAAGCAGCTGAATGAGAAAATCTGAAACATTTCCATTAGCTTGCGAGACGTTCAGGATTTGAGTTGGCTAGTAGATCAACTAAAATTACCTAGGTTTTCTTTCATCTGTGGCTAAAATTTGGGAAATGGATGCATTCTCAGTGGTGGCAATTGGCTTTCTTTGCCTTATTGTGCTTGATAACGATTTCATAAACCCCTCCGGAACAACCAATACTTCTCTTCTGCCCCAGTTTCTACCTTCTACCACCCTCAATGCTTCTCTAATAGTTATTCCCATCCTTTTTCTCTTCTGTTTACCTGCCCTCAGCTCATCTCTGTTTGGGTTAGAGTAGCAATGGAAATAGTGAAATTTTCTCCTAGGGAATGTTAGGTAGCAGCTTCAAATTCTATGCCTATAGTGACCCTGTTGCTTCGAGTACTTTCTGTGCTCTTAGAGGGGAACTCATGGTGCTCAGAGTGAGACCATTCATAACTTTAAAGGCCCTAGAACAAATACCAGGACTTGGTGTATACATCTACAAAAGCAAGGGGGACAGTGGCCAACCTAAAACAATTCCGGTTGTTTAGTCTGAACATCTTAAATTCCTTCTGCATTTTAGTAAAGAATGTATTGCCCAGTTAGTAGCTTAATTAATGGTATTGTTATATCCCACATAAAGATCACTGCGCTCCAGTAGCTGGGGGAATGACAATCTTCAGCCTAAATACTTATTTTGACCCTCATTTTAATTGAGGGTAAAGTATAAAAATGTTAAGCATTCGAGTCTGGGGGGTGCTACTCTCATTCTTTAAGGGGTTATCACCTTCTATCATAGAGATCCTAATCTTTAAAACTATGGGATATAGAGTCATTAGGCTCCAATGTCTTTAAGACTGGGTTTTTTTTCCCCCCCTGTGGAAAAAAAAATGCCTCTTTCCAGATGTAGAACTGAAGTATCTGTTGCTTCTGATGTTGCTGTCAGAGGCCAATTGGGGAGCAACGGTATCAAACACAATGGCTCCTTTGAATCCCTTTGCAAGACGCAGAACAGTCCCAGCCTCCAGATTCCGGTCCTTCTTTCCTCAGTGTGTGGAAACTGCAAATCCCCTCCAGCTTGAAGAAAGAGTCTTCCTCCTCCCCACCCTGTGCCCCTGACCTCTGAACCCAACCTGGTTCTGCTATTTCTGAGGAAACGGCTTGCCTCAGCAGCATGGCATTCGAAGGTGAAAGAGGGAGTCTGGGGGGATTTGAGCTTGTTTTCACAATGCCAGTTGGGATGGTGGAGAAAATTTCTGTGACATTTGAACTGCTAGTTACTTTATTAGATTTTCATTTCCAAAGCAGAACTAAATAAGTGCAGTCAGTCAACGACTCTGGCCAGAACACGTGCAGGCTCTTTGGGAGGGTTTCTCCCCTGTACTGAATGGCTCCAAATGCTGCCCTTGATTGGAAGAGCTGTAGAGAATTGAATATAGCGGTTTCTCATATCCACCTTCAAAGCACTTGAGCATTGGGGGAGGTTAATAGAAATATCACAAATTTTATACTAAGTAAAAAATAACATGCTTTATTGGGGCCAGAGATATAGCTCACCGGCACTGTGCCTGTATGGTAAGAGTGAGGTCGTGAGTTTGATTCCTGGTACCGAAATAATAATGATAATAGTAATAATGATAATAATATGCTTAGTCATTGCCATTCTATTCTTAGATGGTAGTTTTCCTTAAATAACTAAACTAAAATAAAATGAGATGGATGGATTTCTGAAGTTTTAGGCCAGTATGATTTTGACAGCAACCTTGTTGCTATCAGTACTTGAAAACAAAGCTATTCCAATGACAAATAAGAACCGTCCATCATTCCCCCTTCTCTTCGTCACCTTGATCTTCCCTGGAAGATAACTTATTTTGAGATAACTATTAATTGAGAACACACATGTATTCGATCAAGAAAATGCGGATGCAAACATAGGTCTGAGTTTTCCTGTGGTTTTTGGTCGTTGCTTTCCTATCAGCTGCTTTGTGGTTAGGGGAAGGGATTCTGCATGTTCAATATGAAACTGCTCTCGGGGCCTTTTTATATTATCTTTGAAATTATACTCTTCTCCATTATTCAGGAGCAGATTATCCAGTTTGAAGACTATCTGGGTATTTTGTTTCTTCCTTTTCCTCTCTCTTGTTGCCAATGTTTTGACAATTTCCTCCCTCTGCTGACATGCACAAGATTGACCATAAAAGGAGAAAGGAAACATCCAATCGGTTGTGTTTGTTAATTGCTCTGGTACAGTTTGTTCAGAAGGAAACAAAAATATAGGCCCAACTGGAGCTCGAAGATTATCTGTGAGTTGAATCTACCCATACTGTCTCTCAACCTCATTTGTACAGATAATCGAGGGTTGGCAGAACTTCAGAGAAGTATCTCTTAAGGGAGATCAAACACTTCTCAAAACTCAACTCCCTCTGAAATGGCACATTTTTCCATTCCCATGGGAAAGTCATTGCTTAGAGAAGCAAGTAGACGGAGGTGCTGAGAGAGAGAATTCCTCCAGTCTGATCTACCTTTGATGAGATAGGCTCCATAACGAGTGGCTAAACTGGTGGTTTGTTCTGGGCCCAGACGCATACTGAGAAGTATATGCCCCTGTGTAACATTCAAATCTACTTTGGGGCGGTCTGCCAAGAGAAGGCTATGGTGGTCAGTGCCTGGGAGCTGCACCCTACTTCTGAAGGAGTGCTCTCCCTGCAGCTCTGACGCCTCACTCTCCACCCTTTTGGGTTCAGGGGCTGCTCTTCCAACTCTGACCACCCAGCAGTGTGAAACTAATGATTAACCCTTCGGCACCAGCGTGGCAGAGTTTTCTCTACTAATTGGTAATTGAAAACCCATTACTGAGTGATGTGGGGATACTCCAAGTCCATATGTCAGAAGGTTAATAAAAAATTAAGTATTGTATTTTGCTGGAGGGGGATTAAAATTTTTAGGTTGGATAATGTCTTTTTCTCCTTTCTGCCAGCAGCTGAGATTGTCAAGCTGTTGGTCTCCATGAACTGGCCTGCTCTCTACAAGTCTGGAAGGGTTTTATCTGGAAGGTTAGAAAACGTCTGCCACCAAATCCAGACAGGCTCCATCTAGAACTGTCCTTCACAGTTTAGACATGGAGATGACTCCCAGGGGCCATGTAAAAAGAAGACTTAATTGCCCAATAATTGCTGGCATTTTGCCAGCAAATATATTTGTTAATTGATAAAAATATATTTTTTCCCATATTTAGGCTCCTGGAAATGGATAAGAGGGAAATTTATTAGAGAACTTTATTTGGACTTGAGGACCCATTTGTGCAAGTGCATTCCTTATTAATAGGTCTTTGTTCTTGCTGTAACCCTCAGACAGAGATTTTGAGAGACACACTCATTTTCTGCTGAGTCCTATCAGCATAGTAATCACTCTTGGCTGAAAACCAGCTACCATTTGCATGCTTAATAAAAATATAACACAAACATCATATTCAAAACTATTTTTCCTTTTTAGTTAAAGACTTTAAAATAATCTGGTCCCTTGCATGGGCCGCAAATGCTGTTTACCTTGGGTTGAAGTCTTTAAAATAGAGAGATAATGCTAAAACAATTTGATTACTCTTTCCTTCCCCTATCAGTCACAAACCATCTCTCTTAATTATGGTGTAAGGACATTTACATAACCAGGGAGAGGGTCCTCTAACTACATTTCTATTATGCTTGGCACTTGTGTGAAAGGATATTATATTCATGTGCATTAAGGATTGCTTATAAAAGATCAAGACAATAATAGCCGATCAGACGATAAAGGTCTCTTTTCTCCTCCCAGACAGGCTGTCTCTGACAGAAGAATACAGTTCATCAAAAGTGTCTGCAGGTTGTCAAACTCAGGGAGGTTTGGGGACCCTTTGCGGCTGTCATGGTCAACAAGAAGATTTTCTGTCGGGCTTCTCCATCACTCACCCTGAGGAAATAATCACTCAGTACATTCTGCATGTTCTCATGATGGAGCTCTCCATTTGAGAGAAAAGAGCCATTTTATCAAAGGACAATATAGCCCTTCTCTGGGTCCACGTAGCTTCCATTATCAGACCATAATAAATCATATTTATGTTCTCAGTTAATAAGACTGATTACAACGTAGGTTCCAGACATGGGGAAAGCAAGCAGGTGAAAAGATGTTTTAATGAAAATATGATAAGAAAACAGCTTCTTGTGAACATTTTGTGCTATTATTTGTAATGATTACAGACAATTTTTGATGCATCTTCTTTAGCAATGGTTTAAGTTGCCTAAATTGGCTCACTGGTAGATAAGTAGAAATGATAAGAAAAAAAATCATGAAATCTTCTTATGTTGTCTAAAATCATTATGTACATAACAAGTCCAAAATGGGTTTAATGTATGTGCTGGAAATGGAGAGGAAACGGATTTCTCAGAAAAGCGTGATTTGGGTATTATTCCAAATGATTTAGACATTTTCTCCTCATTTTGCTTACTAAGGGGGTGTGCTCCCTGAGATTTGGGAGTGCTAGTCATTAATTTCAACTTTGTAAATGAATCTACAACTCTTTCTCTTTTATTCAACCTCAAATTTGTTGTCCCTGCTTTTCTCTTCTTCCTTTCTTTTTTCCCTTCCCTTAGAGCTCATACAAAGAGACAAAGAGATATATATTTCCTACTCAGTGTTTGTGCACAACTGCCATTAGTGCTAATGGGAGTTAAGTGCCTGCTGGGGAGGAAAACAGACCCCAAAGTTTAATATTGAAAGCTACCTTATTAAAAAGGTCTGGACATTTTTAGCTTCAGTGAGTTCAATTACATTAAAGTACCAACTTTCTAAATTAGTACCAAAAAGAAAAAAATTGGATAAAATATTGAAATAGCTTCAGCCATTAGCTGTATAATATAGACAAACATCTGAAGGCTGAGGACTCAGGATGTGCAGTACGGCTTGTTCGTTCATATTAATTTACCAATTTGATGGTGTAACAAATAACATTCCAGGTTAGCATGTAACACTCAGAGTACTAGTTCCCACTGTCCATTTGTAGCCTTGCTGAGAATTTTGTTATCCTTGGATTTTATTTTCTAAAAGGCTATGAAGCTTTTTGCATACTTATTACTCTGATAGTGATATTTCAACATTTTGGATTAGCTCAATTCAGATTTGGCAATTGGTTGAGCTATTTTATTTATTTGGGTAGGGGTAGGAGAGAAGGTTGGCCTCTTTCTCATTTAGGCCTTACAGTGTGCACATATTAGGGTTACTTTAAGAATGTTTGTGGAACAGCCATTGTTATAAATCGAAAGCGAGAATGTTCTCCACAATGAAGTCGTCATGGTCAGAAACATGAAAAGGCACAACGCTGATAGCACTGCAAGGTCTTCTGAGGCAAAATAAACTTAACCAATATTCAGTCTCTCAAAGACTCTGAATTTTGCTCAGAGATGCCTGGATTCTACTTTTTCTAAGGCAGTTTACGCTAACATTAGATGTTGGGAGAGTTGATAAAGGCAATAAGGCCTAAGAGACCAATCTCACATGTCAATTGAAAAACTCACAAGGAAAGTTTATGAACTTAATTGGTAAAGGCAGGCATATACATATGTGTGTTTGTGTGTGCCTACACAGGGATCTCATGGTTTTCAGCAAAACTACTCTGCTTCCCAAAATTAAAAAGCTATTGTGAGTCAGCCCCCTTCCCCTAGATCATTGCTTTCTTTGTTGGCAATTTCTCTTTGGTCTATTTTAACATGAATGAAGGAGGGGAAGAATGATTGGCCCCATGTCATTCACATTGTCTGACTTCCACAAAAATAACTGCTAAGACTTCTGCTGTATCTTCCTTTGATTTTAACCCTCATCTCCTTTTTGTTTTTATGAGCCAACCAAAAAAGTATAGCCTGCAAGAAAATTCAATTATGCTACCATATATCTAATATCTAGCAAGGTGTTTCGTTTTAGTATTCCTGGACTTAACCACAAAAGATTTTGACATTAATAAAGAATCTGTCAAATCTATTCTGATCAGGACACGAAAAATCACTCAAGACAGGGAAGACACAAACCCCCAAAGCAGGTATATTAGGGAAAAATGATTTGAAGTTTCATTGTTGTGAAGCCATTTCATGTAGGACCATATACTGAGCCAAATGTGTTGTACTTGTCACACTCCATTAGCATGTGTGAAACAGTTGGGAAAATGGCCATATGATTAGACAGAAGGAAACCTGGATTCTTCATACTGGGACTTGTTACCACTGAATAATGTCTTTGCAAGAGAGATTGGCTTGGATTTTGTTAATATCTTGTGTGATTGAAAATAAGTGGCATTTGTAGGTAGAATCTATAAAGGTTGACCACAACCTTTAGTCCTTAGTCCCTCTAAGTCTACCTCATTTGAAACATTTTAGAGAGAAGACTTGGTGAAATCCACAATTTTATTGGCAGAAATTTCATTGATATTTGACTCCTGAAATTACCTCCCTTTATCCCTTGTAGGAACCAATAGATTACACTTTCCCAGGCCTAAGCCATTTCTTTGTGGCTAAGAAACAAGTAGAAGACTGGTTTCAGAAGAGGATTTATTTCTTACCTGAACCAGATCCTATTTGTGTGGATACTCAACGATTTTTTGTTGTCATTGCTGTTATTTTGTTTGTTTCTTTGTTTTTAGGGAGAATTTCAGTGCGAAAATGACTTTAAGAATTGGAAGACAGTCTTGGATATGAAGGAAATTCCAGTACTGCTTACAGCACCTTGATCTCTGCACTGCAAGGAAAGAATGGGGGTGCGCTGTGCCTCTTGCTTAGTTGGGGGTGGGGTAGTAACTTGTTGAAAACCCCCAGTAAGTGAAAGAAAATCACGGGAAAGAAAGCTCTCTGGAATACTGCCTGCATAATTATCTATGTATAAGTGTGACAGTTCCTTCAATCTTGTCCCATAAGTGACTGGGGAATTATTAAATGTTGACTATTAAGTATTTTAGTTATTTTCACACTGTGTTTATTTCTCCAGAACGGTGAATATGCAAATTTAAAATGGAATCTCTTCATTTCCAACAAGGTGACGAAGCCAAGGCCTTGACAATGCCTGGTTTTACAGATGGGCCCTTTGATAGGGTGACTCACCACAGCAGGCAGCCCAGAAAATCCACTACCACCTCTACCTCCAAGAAGGGAGACCGTTTGGACTGGGAACGCACTAACTCTGCTGATGGCCTCTGGACCTTTTAGTGAATCTGCGGCCTGATTTAGTTTCCCAGCCTCAAACCAGAGCAGGGGCAGCAAACATTCTTGCCAATAGCCAGAAAGGCCGAGGACACAGTGGCCAGGGAAAGCAGTTTGTGCCGCTGGACGGACGGCACGGTGGGCAGGAATTAGCACTAAACGCCCACCTCTGTTTTTCTCGAGCTCGTTCAGCTTGTCTGGCTCCTGAAGCTTGAGAGTTAGCCCAGGAATTCAGCGCAGTCCTCCCCTGTGACTGCTCAGAATGTGTTTGCAGTGCCGAAGGCCAGCTCAGGACTAATTTTGAAAAGTAAATCTGGGAAACAGCTTAATTTCATTTCCCTAGAGTTTTTTTCTGGGACAAAGTTAGAGGGGAAGACAAGTTGAACAAAATAGCTTTTAAAGGCAGAGGCTACTTTGAGCATAATTCTCCAGCATGATCCCCACTTACCAATTTCTCCCCCATGAAGGAAGTTTGATGGATTTTCAATAAGTGGTAGTAATTTTTGATGCTATATGTAGCTTTTACGGCCCTTGTGATGCTGGCATAAAGTGTAGCATCTTTAGTAAAGTATCCTCTTGACACCTAGGTGAAAGGCGAAATCCACTGTGTACAAGTGGCTTGTGCTTTGTGATCCTACCACATAGTACATGTTTATTGAGCACCTACTATGTGTCAGGCACTGTGACTCATCGACTGGGCTTCCCAGCCTCATGTTCCTCCTCCTGTACCACATAGTATTCCCTGAGGAGATTGAGTTGGTGGCTTAACTTAATGCTTTTGAATTTGTAGTTCTCAAGTCAAAAACAGCCATTTGGGCACAAGCTCTACAATGTGAGTGTGAATTTAAGGGAAGTAGTTGGTATAGCGTGATCTACACAGTAACTTAACAACCAGAGTTTTACATTTGGTTCAAATCCTGGCTCCACTGCTTTCCAGTTAGGTTGCTCTGAATCAAGTTATTTAACGTCTTTGAGCTCTAGTTTATTCATCTACAAAATGGGTATGGAAACTCTCTCTCTTTCCTTCACCCTCTCCATCTCCCTCGCCTTCTGCTTCTACCAGTACTAGGGATGGAACCCGGGCCTTTGCACTGGGTTACATCCCTAATGCTTTTACAGAGTTTTATTTTGAGACAGGGTCTTGCTAAGCCACTAAGTTGCCCAGGTTCGACCTGAATATGTGATCCTCCTTTCTCAGCTTCCCAGAATGGTGGGATTATAGATGTGCAGCACCACACCCTGTTCATGATATTACTTATTTTCTTTCCTTAGCATTGCTGGGAGAATTAAATGCATGTGAACAGTTGGCACACCCAAAGCAGGGGTTGCCAAATACCCCAGGAATAAAAAATGAATTGATACCAGCAACTCAGGTTTCTGTACATGGTCCGGATATATCTGACAAGACAGAATTGGCCTTGTCCTACCAGTGCCCTTTACAGAAAGGGAAAATCCTGGTTTGCCATGTTGCTGGGTTGCATGGTGTAAATAGAAGTCCTGCTGCCACATGCCCTGAAACCTGCAGTCCCAGTTAGCTGAGAATCTGAATTCAGTGCTGCTGAGTTTATGGCCGCATTCTGGAGAATTACGCTATTGAGCTACATTAGAAACCTGATCCCAGACTTCCAAGCAGTTGCCTGATTTAGAGACTCATAAGAGAAATCAAGAAACACTGTCCACGTGTAAGTCAAAAATATTAGATTTTTAAGCAAAATTCGAACAGGATTTTTACAACCCTATCAATATAAGTTATCTCTATGCTTTGAAAGGAACACTATTCAGTTATGAGAATAAAATAAGTGAAATGGAAGGCAATTCTAATTAAGTTAAAATGTTTCAGTGCATGAAATAATTCTCTTGTTTTGAACATCAAGAAAGATGTATATGAATGATATTAGTAGAAAATCAGCTTCTCCCATCCTCAGCAAATGACTGCCCATCAATAAGACACTGGCTGGTGCTGTCACCAAGCTGTGAGTCCACCTAGTTGCCCAGGTCCTGTCACCCTGAGCACAGCGCTGACCATATGCGATTCTCAAGAAGCACTCCCTAACAGAGTGTATGTATTTGCAGTTAGAGTAACCTATTTTAAAGGAACAAATTGTTATTTTAAAAATGTTGAGTGAGGAACCTTAGGACTTCAAACTTGCAACACGAAGACAAAGGAGGAACAGCTCTCCTAGAACAGTGATTCTTGGGATTTCTTGGCTGGCCTGGCCCTGCAGCTCCTGTACCTCTTTCTGCTACTCCTTCCTAAGCTGTTTCCTTCTTGTTCTCCTCCTTTCGCTCTTCATATTCATCTGAGCAGGCCAAGCAGTGACGCAGTGCTCGGTGCATGGCCTGCAGTATGCTGCCTTTCCTCCCCCACTCTATCTTCCCGTCCTTGCCTTCTGCCACCTTCCTGCAGGTTACAGGTCAATGCATAGTTGAATAGTGAACAAATTCAGGATGATTTCTCTTCCCTAAATCTCCACACATACCTCCTTAGTTGTGGCTCTATCCGGCTGTTTTGTGCAAGGGGAGTGATAGTTGGTGGCAGAAGAGTGGCCTGGAGGGACAGGAAGTTGGGTTAGGATCCCTGTCTGCCTTGGGCAGCCAGATTTTAGCATGACTGTGAGGATTAAATACTGTGTTATCAGCAGGTTTCCTGGGCATTGACATTTCTAGAAGCAAAACAAGGGAGCTGAACTATATCTGTGGGTAAAATACTTTTGAAGGAGAAGCCCTTTTCCACAAACACTATTTTACGTAAAATGCCAGTAAACAGAGCAGATCTGGCAGGATATGTTCCAGATAAAGGAAACCAGGCGCTCAGAGCCTGCCTGTTAGCTTCCTATGACACATCTCTCCACTTCCTTCACTCTCTCCTCCAGCTTTTTGGTGGCCTCCCAGGAATTTACTGGGAACTCTGGTGGGCTAGAGAATCTCCAAGATCCCCTTTGATCCAAGATGACTCCGATAGTGAGTAAATTCTTGGAGGGCAGGCATTGAACCTTTTTTCTTCCAAGTCTTCCTTCCATTCCATCCTGCCAATGCTTAGCAGAATGCTAGATATATGGAAGTAACTCATATTTGGTTACTTCAGTCAAAATTTTGGTGACTAGAAATATCACTGTATGCAGTTACATAGACTTAGTCTATTTGACTCAGTATTTCAGAGCTCGTTTAGTGTTTTAACAATAAAACTGGAAAACAATGACAGTTTCTGTTCCCATTCCTGGAGTTCTGAGCGCCAAATCAGCA